>CM067219.1:147778773-147886426 GCA_034190945.1 Octodonta nipae
CATCAATAGGGTCACCCTTACGTCTGTTCATCTGCCCGTCTGTCAAACCCTATGTTCTATAAATTTCTGAATGAAAAATGAAAATACAGGTTGTTTCTACTTCTGCTGTGGATAAGATCTATATATAAATATGCAAAGACAAAACGATTAGGTACCATTTTCTCCTCTGTCTCTAAATCGATTTTCTTCATTTTTGTTTTGTTTAGTAGCTATGACGATCTTCATTGTAGAATGTTAATATTAATTTACAATATTGGTTCATTCATTAAATAAATATAATAAAAATTCATTATTTACGTCCATACTGTCAAAGCCAAACACCTAACAGTAGTGCCGCCGCCACCTAGACGGTCAAAACTCAGAACATTGAGTAATTATATATGGAGGGAGCGATAGTTAGATGATGTTATATTCTTAGAGCATGTACTTCTAGAAAGTGGCATGCAAGCGTTGTTATGTTTAGTGGTAAAATAGTCAATGTGGTAGATCAGTATTGATTTTTCGGACACGACGCGTTGCAGTAACTTTCATATTAAATATTCTGTTTTTTAATGTGAATTTAATATTTGATTAATATATTATTATCGCAACCTTCCCGAAGGTGTTGTGTAAAATTATCACAGCGGACAGTAGAGAATGTATTAAATATATAAGTTCTCCTAGGGTTGTTGGTCTCTTTTCTTTAATATTCCTGAACTTGATTGAAACCGCAAATGACGAAAACTTTTTGGATGCAAAGAACAATCTTCCAAATATTATATCGAGTATTTTGCCAAGAGCGGTTCCAGCCAAAAATTTGGGGGGCCATTCATTTGTCAGAAATATTTCGATTACCGATATTTGATAATGAGTGAACAATTTTGGTCATTACATCTACTTCTCCGATTTCTTCACAACTCTGTTTTTTATAAAAATATACGTTTTATAATTTCGACCACTGGGCGACCATACTTCATTAAATAAGCCAAAAATTCGCTAGTAACATGTGCCCTAAAACGCACTCTGAAGTCAACAATGTTGTGTTGTAAAAATTATCGGTAGCGTATAATGTATAAATGATCAAGAACGAGAAAGAGAGAGAGAACGAAAAAGAGAGAGAGAAATATATATATATAGAAAGGAAGAGAAACAGAAAGAGAAAGATAAAGTGACGGTAATACCTACATAGGTAAAAATAAAGATAAATAATGAGCAATGACAGAAATAGCAAGAGAGAGGGAGAGAGAGAGAGAGAAGGAAAAATAAAATGTCCGAGTGAGAGTTCACCTAATATATTGCTGGGAAAAAACAGGAGCCTTTCGAATTTTTATAAAATTTTTAAGAATAATATATTGTTTCTAAGTAGGATCCTAAGCACTATCGCTACCTTTAAAAGACCGGAAGCAGAAGAACAATCAATGATGTATGTCAGTCCACCTTTGAATAAATGTTTGTCAGTATGGCCCTGAATCTACTGCGAAACTAGGCAATGTGATTTGATAGAAAAAATATATTTACTAGTGTTATTACATTCAATAAATAATTAATAGAATTATATTACATGATGCGTTTGAAAAATTTTAAAGTTACCATGGGGGTTTTCTAATAATTTTTTTCTTGTAAATTAGAACTGAGCCTCCAGTACCCCTAATTATTTCAAATTTAGGTATATGGTTTCGAAAATAAAGCGAGAAATGAGAATTTTTATGTTAATAGCTTGTAAAATAATTAATTTTAAAATATGAAAAATATATATTTGCATTCCTCACAATGAGCCTTTCATTTGATTGTATTGCATGATGCGTTAAATAATATTTTTTTTTTCCTTTTAATGCTATAATTTGGCCACCAGTATTAATATTAGGGATTTCTTCGTATTTTTCCTATAAACAAAAAAATTAGGTCTTATAGTTTGGGGTATAAACGGGAGAATGGGTAATTTTTTAAATTTTTATATATTATAAATATTCATTTTAAAAATATATATTTTGTAATGGTCATAATGAGCACTGTGATTTTTATATATTTTATGATCCGTTAGTTTATTTTATATTTTTCATTTAAATCTGTCATTTGCACCCCAAAATCAATATTAGGCGGTTTCTCCTTATTTTTCAGTAAAGTTTGTTACAACACCCTCTATTTTTTTCAAAGTTGCGGGTCTTATATAGTTTAGGGAAAAATCTATATTTTTTTCATATCTTTTAAATAATATATTTTAAAAATCTCACTCAGATACGTTCGGCCATTTAGTAACTAAATGTTATCATCTGGATCTCTTAAAATTGTGATTTTTGTTTTTACAGTTACTAGCTGTCGCCCAGTCGTCAAAATTCGACCAACTGTATCATATCTCTTGACAGGTTAAGTAACCCGAAAATTTTATAGTGACATTCTATCCTAGGACTTTAGGGAGAACAGCAATTATACGGAACGGATCCAGATTCGGAACCTCTGTGTTATAGTTTCCTCGAAAATTAGATGTCGGCCTTACATCTCGCTCTACAAAAATAAGTAACGAAATTCAAGTTTTTTTTCAGATATAATTCATAGGACTTATTTTGTGTTTCAAATTCGTAATTCTTAATTTAATATGACAACAATTCAACCGCTACCCTACATATTTATTTTTTCTCACCTCCCTGTAATAACTGCACCCAACTCTCTATCATTTATTAAAATCCTCATTATAATAATTCCATCTCATTATATATTTCCACCACCCTATATGCAACTGCTTATGGACCACGCATAATATTTTTTATCATTTTTGAACCACCCAGTAAACCATTCTGTATATGACACTGCCTATGAGCCACCGTATTTACTCTTTTTGTTTATGAAATTTTTAACTAACTTCTGTAACTATAATTCCACTCCCGACCTATATTTCAATCATCATATATATAGAAACTCTTCGTGGCTACTCTATAAATCATTTCCTTTTCTAACATTGTTTATCATCATCCTGTATATCTATAATTCCTCTCACCCTATATTTCATGTTCCCTATTTATACAACTGCTTATAGGTTACGAAATGTTGCATTACATTTTCGCCACCCTGTATATGCATCTCTGTATAATATTTTTTACACCACCGTGTATAACTGTAATTCTACTGCACCTAATATTCCAAGAACCCTGCAATGATTTCTAACATATCTCGAATCGTCCTGTATAATAATAATATACAACGATTACTTTACCACTAAACAATAACATCGCTTGCATACCACTTCCAGAAGTATATGCTCTAAGTATATAACAACATTGGTCCCTCTATATATAATTACTCAATGTTTTGAGTCTGGCGGCGACGGCACATTCAGGCACATTCAGTTGTTTGGCGTTTGTTTGGCGTTGACATTATGGACGTAAATAATGAATTTTTATTATACTTTATTTAATGAATAAACCAATATTATAATTATATTAGCATTCTGCACTGAAGATCGTCAGTAGCTACTAATAAAACAAAAATGAAGAAAATCGGTTGAGAGACAGAGGAGAAAATGGTACCTAATCGTTTTGTCTTTGCCTAGTTATATACAGATTTCAACAACTTATTACATTCAGCTGTCATAAAGACCGCAGCTGTTGCGAGTTTTTCGCATTAAATGACAAAAAAACTGATGATACCATTTGTAGACACCATTTATAAATTCTAGACGATCAGCAGGAGCGTCTCATCATAGTGTTATAAATAGCTACAAAAATGTCACCACTTATAGAACCCTATGACAAGAATCGTTATATAAAAACCTCCAATAACTCTAATTGTATAAATTGATCATCATAATCGGGGAAATTCCACTATACTATGCTTCATCAAGTAATTGCATGTAATTTGCTCTGATTATAGCTTATCTACGGATGCAGGAATTTCGAGTATAGCGTATTTATTGCTTTTGCGGTAGACGAACAGATGAACATCGTTTAATCGGTGAAATACTTGTTGATAATTTACACGGTTTACACAGAAAATACGTTCCGCAAAACAATTGGTATTTTATTTGATTGAGTTTAATAAGTCAGTATAGTTTTTAGAGGAGCTGCTATCCAAAAGTTTTGTTATTCTCTGATAACACTTCGAGGGTAGAGCAACTAAAACCTCGAACCTCATGTGGTACGAGAAAGAACAAAGAAAATAATAACAGAGTATTTTATTTGGCACGGAACAGGAACAAGAAACAAAACAAAATCTGTCAGCTCATCAGCGTGATCTGGAGTGGAACTTAGAACAATGGATCTTGGATTTGTTGCAACCATAGCCAAATTTGTTATGATCGCCTATGGAGGTTTGAGGAAAAGGAGGACACACTCTGTGTTAGAAAAAGTGTCCACAAAATGGTTTTAATTTGGGGGAACCACTAGTATCGACCGGGTAATTTGTTCCTAGAAATCAGTTTTCTACGAACAAACCTACGTGAATAAAATTAGGTTAATGTGAAGAACTCACATCCAAAAAATGCAAATCAACAAGAAAGTAGAAACACCAACTTTGTAAAGGGAAACTTTTCAAAATAAATATGTAATATCAACACAAGATTGTAAAAATAAATAATTTTTATTTACATCTAATTCACCAACATCTATTTGTTAATAAATATAAAAATATTACAAATATACAAATTTTTCCCAATGTTTAACTGTTTCAAGTTTTATAACTAAATAACAATTATAAAATCACTCCGTTTTATAAAAAGTCAAAACTGGGGCACACTCTTAATAATTTATATCATAATTAACACACTATAAACTCATATCACTTGCAGAGATTACTTTTTCAGCCGCTTCACTTCTAAATGTAGGATTTGTGTATTTCAATCCGTTGACAATTAACTTCATAATATACACTGTGGTCACACTTGCGCCATTCTGGTCATTTCTTGAACTTCTTATTTGAAGCCATCCGCTGGACAATTTTTCAGTTTTATTCCCATATTGTTTGTCCTCCTTTTACTCTACACTCCATATGGCCACCATATTGGATCTATACGTCATTGAGTAGCACATATAGCACATAAAATAAGCTTTACAACCTTAGGGTAACAAATAATGTCAATTACTAAAAATAACAGTTTTTGACTTAGTTGGGCGTGTAACAACATACCGTGTTTGTTATCAGCTATGTATCTCTCTGTCATATTTTTTTCATTTCTTAGGTTCTACTTGTTTCCTGAAGTATAGTTATGAAGCTTGTCAATATTTAAGCACTTTTTGGGAAATAACACCACAATTCACGTATCGGTCAGATCCCGCTCTCAATGGCAAAGAAACTATGAAAAAAGATACAATATTTAAATTTAAAATAATTTGGTCAAGTGCGAGTTGGACTCACATTGTAAGGGTTCCGTACCACCTTCAAAATTCGCTGTATTTAGTTTTCTAATTTGACCCCCAAAAATTACATTAGAGTTTATTTTACTAATAAACTTTCAGGGAGCCTTTTATAATCTATTGTCTGAATTTTGAGGCTCTATAGATTGGAAGATAAAGGGCACAATAGGTCAAGTTTTAAATTAAATTATTAAATCTGTTATTCAAAATTTTAAAAATACAAATAAAATATTTTTTCAAAATTTAAATAGTATAGTTTCTAAAAGGGAATTAAGTCGATGTTTATATCTTTGCTAATATCTTTTAAACAAATGATTTAAAAATATGAAATATTTTTAATTCACATAATGAGTCTTGTATTTGATATATTAGAGTGAGCGTGCGCGAACACGAATAAGTTGAAAAACGTGTGGTGATATATTTCAAAATTTTTGCTATTTACTGCCTAAATATCTCAGAAAACAGTGCCATATAAAACTACAAGTGTATTATACAGTAACGAGTTATAAAAAAGTGGCAAAGGATAATTAATGTTTCTGAAAACAAATCAGAACAACAAATATAGGTTATATTCTTGCAAATTTATCGTCGTTGGACTTTGTCCTAGGGACAGAGACGGCTTCTAATAATGGCAAACAAAAAGAAAAAAGGCCCCAATATGCGATAAAATAAGTACACGACTTCTTCCAAGAAAGTACCTTAGAAGACATTTTTGATCATGTTAATCCAACAAATCTCGATATTATAAATGCCATAAGGAAAATGTATGAAGAACTAAAACACTCCATTACATTTAATGGGCATATAATGGAACAGATGAAGCAGAATATTCAATCCTTATCTAACGAAAACAAGCTTTAAAAAAGATCATGAACAACTAAAAACTAGGGTAGCTGAACTGGAACATGAAGTAATTCATGTAAGAAATTCGAACAGAGAAACGGCAAAAATAAAGAGCAAGAATGTAGTCATTTTAGGTCTAAATGGTGACGAGAACTCTAAAACGGATGTTACGAAAACATTTGCAGCGATGAATATTAACTTGCCGCAAGACGACTTCTCAGTCAAAGTTTTGCCTAGCAAAAATGCAACAAAAACCCATTCTTGTCACACTCGCAAATGAAGAATTAAAAAATAAAATCCTCGAGCAACGTAAAACTATCCCACTTGATACCGAAATATGTGGCATTTTAAGTGATAACAAAAGAAAGATCTATGTAAATCCAGACCTGACCAAGCATACCCGTGATCTCTTTCTAAAAGCTAAGGAACTAAACGATGCGGATTTACGTATGTCTGGTGTAAAAAACGACAATGTTCTTGTGAGGAAAAACGATAGGGATCCTGTTATTAGAATTATTACTACTGCTGCTCAAGTGGAAGGAATGAAAAAGTGAAACATGACTTGGTGTCAATATACAAATATTTTGTTTTAGTTTTTTACTTTTATATTGCTTTAAAAGGTTAATGGCCAAAATGTAAACATAAACAACAAATATTTAAATATAGGACATATTAATATACGTTCTATTGTACCAAAAATAGGTGATATTAAAGAGGTTATTTTAATGAATAAATTTGATATACTGGCTGTGTCTGAAACATGGCTGTCGAATACTATGAATGATGATGTGATACGCATTGCTGGTTATGGAGTGGTAAGAAAAGATCGCAATCAGACGCGTGGTGGTGGTGTTCTTTTATACGTGCGTAATTCTATAAAAATTTCGAGTGTTAAACAATTTGAATACTGATTACTCTGAACAACCTCTGGATAGAATTTACTTTAAATGGGATTAAAAATGTCATAGGGGTAACCTATAGGCCACCTGGATACCTCCATATGCGTCAATTTCTGGATGAATTTGAACAGAACATCTGTAAACTACTACTAGCCTGTGAAAATCTGGTATGTTTAAGGGATTTTAATATTAATATTCATAAACTTGATTGCTCGTATAGTCAACAATTTCTTGCACTTTTGGATGCATACAACCTTAATCAAATTATTAACGAACCTACCAGGCGTGGAACCTATACTGCCTCTCTTATAGATTTTATTATTTGCTCAAACAGCAAATATTTAATAACTAGTGGTGTCAATTCTTCCGTAAATTTATCAGATCACTTATTAATTAAATGTACGTTAAAGTTGGAAATAGTTAAACCAAAACCATTTTTTGTCACATACCGGGACTATAAGCGCTTTGATCGTATTGCACTTTATGCCGATCTTCAACAAATACACTTGAGGATGTGTATTATGTGGAGGATGTAAATGATAAACTTAACATATTTAACAGTTATATTCTGAGCGTATTTGATAAGCATGCTCCAATAAAAAATGCCCGTATCACTAAGAAAAAAGCACCATGGATAACTCCATACATAAAAGATTTAATGCGTATTAGAGATAGAGCTTTAAGCAAATATAAAATACAAAACCGCAGATAACTGGGAATACTACAGGCAACTCAGAAACTCAGTAGCAATAACAATTGCGAACAGTAAAAAAAACGTTCCTGGAAGAAATATTCGACGGAATAATCAGAGGAAAAATTGGAAGCTTCTAAAAGATTTAAACATCTATGAGAAAACTTCCAGTTTAGTCCCGGAAACCCTCGGTAACGGCGGATAAAATTAACATGTATTTTACTGATGCAACAAATGCTTTAAGCCCTGACCTGATACCCTCAATTTCTACTTGGATAATAAATTGCCAGGTGTGGACACATTTGAATTTAGGCTTGCCACAGTTGATGAGGTTCAAGCTGCTTATTTATATTAATCTGAAGCAATTGGCGTCGACGGCATAGGCATTACCATGCTCTTAAACTGTTGTCCGCATATAATCCCATATGTTACTCATCTTGTTAACTATTGTATTGAAACTCAACATTTCTAAGATATGGAAATGTAGCTATATGATTCCATTCCAAAAGTACCATGTCCAGAGGAGCTTAAAGATTACGTCCTATTAGCATCCTGCCAACCATGTCAAAGGTCATAGAAAAAGTTATGGAGAGTCAAATACGTAAACATGTTGACACATTTAATTCCTGCTACTTGGCAGTCTGGTTTTCGCAAAAATCACAACTGTGCTACAGCTTTGCTAAAAGTAACTGATGATATACTAGAAGCAGCAGACCGTGGGGAAGTTATGGCCTTGATTCTCCTGGATTATTCTAGGGCTTTTGACAGACTGAATCACCAACTGCTTCTTGCCATTTTAGAGTATATTGGTTTTAATAAAAACTCGTGCAAGCTTGTAAGTCGGTACCTCACCGGCAGAGTTCAGTCTGTAAAGGTGAATGGTGACCAGTCACAGGCTTTAAATGTTCTGTGTGGTGTACCTCAGGGGTCTATTCTGGCCCTCTTTTTTTTTACCATATATACTTCCCAGTTGGCAACTGTGCCAAAAATACTTTCTGTTCATATGTATGCAGATGACACGCAAATTATATGTCGTTTTTTACCAGAAGCTATAGATGAAGCAATGAAAAGTTAAATAAGGATATAAACGCTCTTTTTAGAGCTTTCTATGAATCACTGCCCTCGAGCTGAATCCAAGAAAATGTCAGACTCTATTATTTGGACGTAGCCAATGTAGAGGTCAACTGGAGGGCTCTCTAAATCTAATTTTAAAATAACGAGAGACTTCAGTGCGTCAATAGTGCGAGAAATTTGGGACTGCTTCTTAGATGTAATCTGCGGTTTTCGGCTCATATAAATATGTGCAATAAAGCAGAGCTTTTGCTAATCTAAAACCCTATATTAGCCATAGACGAATTTTAAGTGAAAGTATTAGAAGTCTTTGTGTGACTCTTTAGTGCTCTCACACTTTAATTTTTGTGGATACTTTATATCATCCGTGTCTTCTAAATACTGATATAAGGGCGTATTCATTAATTCAAAATTGTGTGGTGCGTCTAATTGGACGAATACGAAAAATATGAAAGAGGTGTGAGTGAGAAGCTAAAAGAAATTGGGTGGCAGAGTATGAAAGAAAGGAGAATATTTCATTCTCTCGTATTATTTAATAAAATAATATGTAGTAAAAACCCTAGCTATCTCTATCAAAAAATTCGATTCAGACATGATGCTCATGCATTAGACTTACGGCATAAATATACAATAAACGGCCACCTGTCCACCAAACTACCCTCTATGAGCGATCTTTTTACTTACCAAGTTTCTCTACTCTACAACAAAGTTCCGGAACGCTTAAAAGCATCTCCATCCAAAAAAGTTCAGGTGCTCTATTCGTCCACTAATATCATCTATTTTCTGAGCATGTAATAATGTACCGCTTTTGTATTTTTGCAATTTGCTAAGTTTTAGATTTTTTCTTTAATGTATATAAACCATTAATACTTATTTACTTCCAAGAATCTAAACTATATAAGATAATTGAAATGATCCTTAAACGTGATCGTAGTATATATGTACAAAATTAATTTATTACTTTTTACTCTATGTTATGTGTTGTTATTATTAGTCTAGTGATTACTCAAACTTGTTATATGGGTAGATAAGATAGAAGCTTATGCTTTAACTTCCCTTTTGTAACCCTTCTGTGTTACAATAAAGACATATATATTATTATTATTATTACTATGATTCGTTTGAAAATTTAATTTTTATTTTCCATTTAATTGTATAATTTGTCCCTAAAATTACCATGGAGGTTTTCTAATAATTTTTCTTATAAATTTCAAGTGAGCCCCAGTACCCCTAATTATTTTTCAAAATTTTAGGTAGTTATGGTTTCGGAAATAAAGCGAGAAATGAGAATTTTTTGATATCTTTATGTTAATATCTTGTAAACAATTAATTTTAAAAATATGAAAGATATATATTTGTATTTCTCATAATGAGCCCCTTCATTTGATATATTTGCATGAACGTTAAAAAAATATTTTTTATTTTCGGTTTATTTCTATAAATTGCCCCCATTATTAATATTAATGATTTCTTCGTATTTTTCCTGTAAATAAAAAAAATTAGGTCTTAGTTTGGGGAATAAAGGGGGAATGGGTATTTTTTAATATTTTTTTATATATATTTTTAAAATATTATATTTAAAAAATAACAAAAAAATATATTTGTATTAGTGATAATGAGCCCTGTGATTGATATATTACATGATACGTTAGAAACAAGTTTAATTTTTATTTTCCATTTAATTCTATAATTTGCCCCCCAAAATGAATATTAGGGTTTCTCCTTATTTTTCCAGTACAGTTCAGGTGCGGGCGCTATACCTATATTTTTTTTCAAAATTTACAGCTTTAGTTTCGGAGATAAGGGGGGGGAATGGGTAAAATTTTTTATATTTTTTGTTAATAACTTTTAATTAATTATTTTAAAAATATGAAAAAATATATGTTTTGGTCATAATGAACCTTTCATTTGATATATAACATGATGGGTTAGAAACAATTTTTAATTTTATATTATCCATTTAATTCTATAATTTGCCCCCCAAAATAAATATTAGGGTTTTCTCCTTAATTTTCCAGTAAAGTTCAGGTGAGGGGCTATAGCTCTATTTTTTTCATATCTTATGGTTTCGGAGATAAGGGGGGGAATAGGTAAATTTTTTTTATATTTTTTGTTGATATCTTTTAATTTATTTATTTTAAAAATATGAAAAAAATATGTTTATTTTCGTCGTAATGAGCCCTTTTATCTGATATATAACATGATGGGTTAGAAACAATTTTAATTTTATATTTTCCATTTAATTCTGTAATTTGCCCCCCAAAATGAAAAGTAGATGTTTCTCCTTATTTTTCCAGTAAACTTCAGGTCAGAACTATAAAAGTATTTTTTTCACAACTTTAAGTTTTATAGTTCCGGAGATAAGGGGGGGATGGCTAAATTTTGGTATATTTTCTTTAATCTCTTTATAATTAATTTTTTTAAAAATATGAAAAAAAATATTTGTATTCCTCAGAATGAAACCTTTCATTTGATATATTACATAATGGATTAGAAACAATTTTAATTTTATATTTTTCATTTAATTCTGTAATTTGTCCTCCAAAATGAAAAGTAGATGTTTCTCCTTATTTTTCCAGTAAACTTCGGGTCAGAACCTATAAAAGTATTTTTTTTCAAAACTTTACGTTTTATAGTTTCGGAGATAAGGGGGGAATGGTAAATTTTGTTATATTTTCTTTAATATCTTTTTAATTTATTTTTTTTAAATATGAAAAAATATATATTTGTGTTCCTCAGAATGAGACCTTTCATTTGATATATTACATGATGAGTTTGAATTTTGTTTATTTTTAAATTTTTATTTAATTCTATAATTTGCCCCCCAAAATTAATATTAAAGGTTTTTCCTTATTTTTCCTGTAAAGTTCGGGCAACGTTCTACATTTTCTATTTTTTTCAAAATTTTAGGTTCAGTAGTTTCGGAGATCAGGGGGGGAACGGTCGATTTTTTTTAGTTCCCCCCCCAGAAGTACCCATTAAATCAAAATTTCATCTTTTGCGATATGTGCTCTTGATCAGGTCACCAAACTATACCTTCATACCAAATTTCAACCTCTTCCGTCCAGTAGTTTAGGAGAAAATTGCAGTGATGTGACAGAGGCAGAAATCCTGAGTGATATTATAAGGGTATCCGTATACTGTATATACGGAACCCTAATTAAAATGTTTCACAATAGTAGGCATAACTAAGAAAATTTAATTTGATAATATACAGTGTAACACAGAAACGTCTAAAGATCATATAATAATAAGTTCCTTTCAAATTGGAGGAATTATAAAGGGATGATCTTCACAACTTTCTGGGGCGCTCCTAGATTTTGTTATAAGATAGTGTATGCGTCAAAAATGCGACCAAAGAACTTTGTTGATTCAGTGATCCCATTAAAATCATAAGGGAAAACTATCCCGATATTGGGCTGTTCACAAGCACATGACCATTAGCAATTTCTTCCTTAATCATCGGCAACCATAAACGATTTAATAAAATTATAGCGGACTCTTTTAGTTTCTCTTTCTCTTTGCGTAATATAATTTAACTTGGAATTGTATTTTATGACCGAGGTCCCAAGCATGTCCACAAATTTTGGATTTTTAAAACTGTCTTTTTTTAATGTAATTTTTGTGTTCGTTTATTCAAACATTTACAGGTCTAGTGATTTCTCCAATATAAAATTTATTAAATTCACAAGGAATTTTATAATTGCAATTTTTTGTATTCTGTGTTATTTTGGGTTTGTTTTTGTTGGAAATGCTGTGGAACCTTCGGTATGTCACAAATATAAAATTCAGTTTTGCAGCCTAAGGCCACACCTTTATTTAAATACTCAACGCAGTTTCAACAACTCTAAGTTCTCTCTTCAACGTGTCATTCTTTTGTGCAATATATTTGTTCCTGGTTAGGGAACCTTCATCAGTTGCGCTTATCACATTTGAATGTCTTTTCGGACATTTCTTTATGTATTTGATACATATCGTTAAATTTGAAGACGCGAGATGTAAAGACCGACATCTAGGATTTTCGGGGAAACTAGCACATAGAGGTCCCCAATCTGAAGCCGTTCCATGTAATTCTTGTTACCCGTAATTCCTAGGTTAGAATGTCACGATGAAATTTTCAGGTTAACTTCATCTGTCAGAGATATTGAATACTCTCTTCGAGGTGTCATTCTTTTGTATGCAATTTTTTTAACCAATATTTTAGCTTTTTATTAAGATAGAAAAATAATTTTAACATTAACATAATTATGAAACGTTTCCTGAAGATCTTGTTGGACTTTCTGAATTATCTATTTAAGTCTCCCATCTTTAGCACCAGCAGCTAAATGGACTTTTCTGGGGTTAGGACATTTTACAATTATTTTTGTAACAACTGACCTGTCATCATGCTCTTTGAGATATTCCATTTGTACTCGCATATCATATGGCATTTCTTGCGTACACAAGAATGACACCTTGGAGAGAGTATTCAATATCTCTGACAGGTGAATTCATCGTGACACTCTAACCTAGAAATTACGGGTAACAGCAATTACATGCAACGGCTCCAGATTCGGAACCTCAATTTGCTAGTTTCCCCGAAAATCCTAGATGTCGGTCTTTACATCTCGCGTCTTCAACTCTAAGATGTCATCTTAGTTCATGTACCTTCTAGATATAGCCTGTCATGCACAAATGGCGTGGTAAGAATAAAGAGAGAGAGGGTAATAGTGAGGGCAAGAGGCTATTTCACTCGGTTGGGAGCTGCTTCCAAAGAAATACGTTCAGCATGTTGTTCATTGGCTGCTTCCACCCACTAAGTGAAATAGCCTGTTACTGTCTCCATTGCCCTCTCTTTCTAGCGTTGCCACGATTTTGTACATAACAGGCTATATCTAGGAGGTACATGATCTAGGTTGTCATCATCAAGGAGTAAACCAAACTGTTAGCGTGCAAAACTGTGTTTTTACGTTTTGTTTTTTGATATAACTGGTTTTAATGAATTTTATTGTTTTAAATGATGTTTTAATATTATATTGTTGCCTACCTGTAGTTTGGTGTAATACTTATCTGTATATGGAGACGTTTACACAATATACAATACATTACTTATATACAGGAATACTGGTTGATCATTTTATAGACATCTCTTTCTCTCAGAAAAACTGTAAGGAAGAATCTCTGTACAGACAGCCAGTAATCCGGGCAATTTTACGAAATTGCCTTCCTACACTTTGTTTTACATATACAATTTTTAAATACTTATCTGTTACAGGAAAAAATTTGGAGGAGAGAAAACCCAATGAATAGACAAAATACTTTGATTTAGAAAGAATCATGCTCTAATCCTGATTTTACTATAGGAAGAGTTTTGGTGACAGAAACATTATTGAATAGATTTACAATAGTATAAACACAAAGATTTGTATCTTAACACCAAACCTTTGTTTTTCACTCAACGTACGTTTCAACAGCGAAGCTGACATCATCAAGACACACCAAAGGTTCCACAGTTTTCTTATTAGACTTACAATGTCAAAACTTGGTAGTGTGTAAGTGTTTCTGTTGTGATAATTTTTCTAAGAAATGTGCACTGTATATTCTCAAATTAGTTACGACAAAAGTCAAAATTGAAGACTTTAATTTTAAATCTTAGAATTGTGCCTTTTTCATAGTTTTTTTTGCCATTGAAGACGGGTTCTGACCTAAACCCCGAACCGGTTGGAGATATACAATAATTTCGTGAACTGTGGTGTTATTTCCCAAAAAGTGCTTAAAAATTTACAAACTATGCCACAACCATCCTTCAGGATACAATTTCCAGTTTCTTTCTTAAATCCTCATTTTTTTATAAGCATTGATAATAATGATGTTTATCTATTACGAGATAGTAATTAGTAAGTCAACTCCTGAATATACAATCGTTCTTCTGTATATTGCCACAATACCCAAATGAATCACATATGTTGTGACAGGGTGACAAAGTTATATATGTTTTACATTTTCATGTGTTCAACTCGTGTTTGGACTTTGGCATCGAAATTAAAGGAAATTCCCTGAGGGATATTTTTAGGTGCGACATTCACAAATATTTGGCAGATGACTTCTTAACACATATTCAAAACGTGACAGACAAAATAAATGAGAAACAAATAGCAAGAGAATTATTTTTGTGTTTTCAGTTTGTCTGATATTCGAAATTGTGGTTAGGTCTGGTCTTGACTTAATTATGCAGTTTATTTTACAAATAAAAACAATTTGTTGGTGTGTCTGCAGACAAAAGGTTTTTTCAAATTTGCATAAATTTTAGTAACAATACATTAGGACATATTTTTGGTCTTTTTAGGCTGCTGGGATATTATTAATCGATTTTTGTGCATATGTTATCCTCTCGTCTTAGAAATTTGTGGAACATGAGTATATCCTGTAATTTGGGCTTTCGGAATCCGTAATTAGTTTAGTATGTTAATACTGATAGAACACATTGATCACATATATTTTACCATGCAAAAGTGTTTATTTCTGGTAGTAGTGAATCTCGAAAATATCGTTGAGGTGGTCTTGCATTATTTTGACTATTTATTGGGTTTTCTCTCGTCAAATTGTTTTCCTACAACAGATAAATATTTTAAAATTGTATATGGAGAACAAAGTATAGTAAGGCAATTTCGTAAAATTGCTTGGATTACTGGCTATCTGTATAGATATTCTTCCTCACAGTTATTCTGAGAGAAAGAGATGTCTACAAAATGATCAACCAGTATTCCTGTATGTAAGTATTGTATTGTATCCTCGAAGTTTCCTTGGACTTCCATCGTCTTGAAGTGGTTAATCTCACAACGTTTCAATAGCTGTGTATCTGCTATCGTCATCAGGTGAGTTATAGGAAATTCAGAGTATCGGTCGTATTTATATTATACCCTTAACCGGTGATGCGTCGCCGGTCATGGTCATTGGGTCTTATCTGGTCCAATCAGCGTCGTTGTACCTGGAGGTTGGTTGCCGGTGAGCTCTCCAAATATTTTTAATTTGGACGCTGGGCTCGCTAATTATATTTTCGTTCGAGACTATATATGCTGTCTCTATGAATTTTTTTTGTACCAATGCTCTTCCTTGTGAATTACTCTACCCTGGTCCCAGTTAATATTATGGTGTTCGGTCCATGCGTGATTCGCTAGCCCAGACTTCGTTACCTCTGCCCTCTTAGTAGCTGTGCGATGTTCCTTAATCCTGATGTCCAGCGGTCGCTTTGTCTCTCCAATGTAAAGATTGCCACATTCACACGGTATGCTGTATATACAGTTATTTGGTATTTCTGGTGCGTCAGGCCTCGTTCTTGTTATGCTCCTCAAGGCGTCGTTGCTTTTGAATATCATTCTGATCCCATAGCTGTGTGCAATTCTTCTAAGTTTCTCCGACAAGCCTTTAGTATACGGTAATAGTAGAGTTGCTACCGTGGTGTCCTCTTTCTGCCGAAGTGGTTTGTCCAGCAACTCTACTATTACTGTATACTTGAGGAGCATGATAACAAGAACTAGGCCCGACGCACCAGCAATACCAAATAACTGGATATATAGCATACCGTGTGAATGTGGCAATCTTTACATTGGAGAGACAAAGCGACCGCTGGACACCAGGATTAAGGAACACCGCACAGCTACTCAAAGGGCAGAGGTAACGAAGTCTGGGCTAGCGAATCACGCATGGACCGAACACCATAATATCAACTGGGACCAGGCCAGAGCAATTCACAAGGAAGAGCATTGGTACAAAAGAAAATTCATAGAGACAGCATATATACTCTCGAGGAAAATATAATTAGCGAGCCCAGCGTCCAAATTAAAAATATTTGGAGAGCTCTTCTTCAGCCTCTGCCGCTACGCATCACCGGCAACCAACCTCCAGGTACGACGACGCTGATTGGACCAGATAAGACCCAATGACCATGACCGGCGACGCATGACCGGTTAAGGGTATAATATAAATACGACCGATACTCTGAATTTCCTATCATTCACCTGATGACGATAGCAGATACACAGCTATTGAAACGTTGTGAGATCAACCACTTAAAGACGATGGAAGTCCAAGGAAACTTCGAGGAACGAGTTACATTATCTGCCAACTTCAGACTATTATGATATTGTATATTGGGTAATACTTATCTGTATATGGAGATGATTCCACTCCAACTCTGGAGTCGTTGTCAATCGTTTAGCCTTTTATTTTGTGTTTTTTTTTCTAAAAAAAAATCGTTTTGCTATTGATTTTTTTTTGTCAGAAATTTGACATTGACAATTTTCTTTTGGCGATTAGTTGATCCTGAGATTACCGTTTTTCTGCTCTGTTAGCAATAGATTTCTCCAGTTAAAATTAAAAGGCATTGTTACCACAAAAATGATATACTGGTAAGTCTTTTTACAAATGTACCTGTTGATTAATCTACAAATTATAAACAATAAATTACAACATATCACCCTACACAACAAAACAAAATTAAACATTGACACAATTATGGGACTAGCCGAACTTTGCTTAAAGGTAAGATATTTTGAATTTGAAGGAGATTTTAAACAAGAATTTGGTATGGCCATTGGTTCTTCTGTCTCTCCTATAATCAGTAATATATTTATGACACATTTTGACGAAAAATTCATGGTCAACTATGAAAATAAACTAAAAGTGTGGTGGAGATACGTTGATGACATTTTTGTGGTTTAGGAGTATGGTGCTGAAGAACTGCACTCATTCCTAAATTAATTGAATAGTCAAGAACTCACAATAAAATTTACAGTGGAGATGGAAAATTTGCATAAACTTGTTTATCTTGATATACTTATAGATAGAACAAGTAACACAATAAGTACAAGCACTTGTCGGAAACCTACGAATGCTAATAGATATTTGAATTTTAACTCCAACCATCCCTTGAATGTAAAGAAAGGTTTTGCAAAGTGCTCATATGATAGAGCAAAAAAAATCCACCCAAATATTTAACGTCGAATTCAGTATTATCAAACAACATCTACTTCAAAATTAAAATCCCTAAGGCTTTATAATTAAAACTATAAACCATATAGAAAGAAACCTGCAAGAACAAACCAGCACAAATAACCAACACACCACTAATATCAACCAAACACAAACAGACAGGGGTATCGGAAAAATTAAGCGGATAGGAAATAAATACGGGGTTAAACAAATAATACACTGCGCTGTATCCTCACACATACCAAACCATTTAACGCAACTCAGAACTCCAAAAATTGTGTTTACAGTGTTTTATGTAACTTCAAGACCTTCAAGTAAGGCAAAAAGAACATCAATATAACAATTCCAGAAGACATGTAGACAAATCAAATTTGGCTAATCGTGTACATCCGCAGCCATAGGATAGACTGGAATGAAAGAAAGATTTTGTTGAAAGAGGAAAATTTAAAAAAGAGAAGACTTTATGAACCCAGCTTTATGATGATAAACAAGGCGGAAATCAGGGCACTTTCAATTGACCTTCTTTATTTTGACGGGAGAAATCAATTGCTAACAGAGCAGAAAAACGGTAACCTCCGCGTCAAGGGATCCCAAAAAAAATTGTCAATGTCAAATTTTTGACAAACAATAAAATCAATTTTAAAACTATTAAAAAAAACACGAAATAAAAAAGTAAACGATTGACAACAACTTCAGAGTCGGAATTGGGTCGTCTGCAAATACAGATAAGCATGACACAATATACCTACAATACTTATATACAGGAATACTGGTTGATCATTTTATAGACATCTTTTTCTCTCAGAATAACTGTGAGGAAGAATATCTGTAGACAGCCAGTAATCCGAGCAATTTTACGATTTAAACATCTATGAGAAAACTTCCAGTTTAGTCCCGGAAACTCTCGGTAACCCTGATAAAATTAATACGTATTTTACTTATACAACAAATGCTTTAAGCCCTGACACTGATACCCTCAATTTCTACTTAGAAAATAAAATGCCGGGTGTAGACACATTTGAATTTAGACTTGCCACAGTTGAGGAGGTTCAAGCTGCCACGTTTAGTTTTAAGTCTGAAGCAACTGGCATCGACGGCATAGGCATTATCAAGTTAACATTGTTGACCATTGTATTGAAACATCAACATTTTGTTGAGATCTGGAAATGTAGTTTATGATTCCAATGCCAAAAATACCCTGTCCAGAGGAGCTTAACTTCCTATTAGCATTCTGCCAACCATGTCAAAGGTCATAGAAAAAGTTATGGAAGGTCAAATACGTAAACACGTTGACACTTTTAATATTCTGCACAACTGTGCTACAGGTTTCTTAAACGTAACTAATAATATATTAGTAGCAGTAGACCGTGGGGAAGTCATTTCCTTGATTCTCCTAGACTATTCTAGGGCTTCTGACAGACTGAATCACCCTGTTCTTCTTGCCATTTTACAGTATATTGGTTTTAGTAAAAAGTCGCGCAAGCTTATAACTCGGTACCTCTCCGGCAGAATTCAGTCTGTAAAGGTGAATGATAACCAGTCACAGGCTCTAAATGTTATGTATTATGTTTTGGAATTATTTGGGGTTTCCAAAGTGTTCTCTTCTTCTATGCAGGTTGGTAAGGAGCTACACATCTCTTTCTCATTTCAGATAGCTGCTGACAGCGCATCTTAGACGACCCTGGAGGGAATTATTGTTCTTTCTCGATCGGTCCTGTTTCTGATGGTCATATCAACATTCCCATTTTTCTTATGGATAATTTTGAAATTCTCAAACTCAATTTCTTTTCACGTCCCACTGGAAACTTATTATATTATAGAACAAATCTTTCCTATTTTTTCCCGCATAACTTAGTAACACGCTGTGGTAAAACATCATGTGTAAAAATCGTGAAAACCTTTTCGGCGCAGATGATTTCCTCAAGTTATTTGTCATAATTCTCTGGTCTAACCGGATTTCAATCACGATGTTGCAGTTGGCGATCATACAACAAAATAATAATTATGGTTTTCGTAGAATTGTTATTTCAGCGCTTGATTTTCTCCAGGCACTAAATCATGATTTTACATCACATATAATTGTAATTAAATTCAATACAATTAGAGAATCATCGTTAAATTTTTTTGACTCCTCAATGTCTGTCAACAGTGACGTAACAATGCATTACGTTTACTTGATCAATCGCTCATTTCAGGTAAAACATTTTTTTTTAAAAAGAATATAACCGACTTCCATATATAACTACAAAGCTGAAAATAATTATAACAAAATACAATTCTAGCAAATAAATAACACATTCAATGTTGTTAGGTACCTACCTAGGAAGTTAAAAATGTAAACTTTAAAAGGTGCTCATTCTGTACAAATTAATTACCTACCAATGTTCAATATTTTTGAAGTCGGAGTCAAGCAAATCTAAAATCCTGCATTGCGTACTTATCTACTACTTCATCAAACTAAATTGTTGCTTGGCACCGTCTTCAAAATATACTAGATTTGTAGGTAATTAATTTGTACAGAATGATCACCTTTTAAAGTTTACATTTTTTACTTTATGGGTAGGTACCGATCAATATTGAATGTGTTATTTATTTGCTAGAGTTGCATTTTGTTATAATTATTTTCAGCTTTTTAGTTATAGGTGAAAGGTTTTTTTTTCAACTTTTTAATTTTTTTGATCTCAGGTCGTTTTCGTTCTTCGTTTTTATTTTGTATGTAAATCTTAATAGACGGGATCCGGTAACATCGAAAGCCCCAACATTAAACAATGATACATTTTCATTTAAATTGACAGGTAACTGTTTATGAACAAAATGTACTAGTACGCGTTGACCTAATAACCTTTTTTCAACGTTTGTTGAAAACCCTGTATAAATATATATAATGCCACTCCACCCTATGTACCAACCATCCTGTACATACGACTGCATACGCATAACCATTCATTTGTTAGCTGCTTTCTGTAAAATAACGGAGTAGAATCCATCCATATTTTCGGAGTCAAATCCGTCCTAAATTTCAACCATAGTATATAACTCCTTGTGGGCTACCCCATAAATTATTCCATTTTTAACATTTGATATTATCGCCCAGTGTAAAATTAATTCCTCTCCACACTTTATGCAACTTCTTATGGACTATGAAATAAATAATCACACTGTATAAATATAATTTAACTCCAACATGTATTTTAACCATCCTGTATATGATTTGTTTACATCCACATCATATAACAGTTTTTTAATCAACCTATATAATTTTAATTCCACATTTTTTCCAACATTTTTATACCACCAAACGTCCCCTCCGCCCTATATTCCAACTATCCTGTATATACGGCTGCCTATGGACCACTATCATTCTACCCCGTTCTATATTTCAATCATCATATAAATGCAACTCCTTCTATCACTTTACTTTGTGATTTTGATAGCTATAACTAAACACCCCTGTGTATAAACGCACCAAATAGCAGTTTAGAGTTTGACATTTGTTGTCACTGAATTTTCTATTAGGCCGGTAGAATGTGACAACCAAAAGCACCGTCTTCGCAAAATAGAAAGATTTTCATTTAAATAGTTATTTGCCTGGTATACAAACAAAACGAGCTTGGAACTCATTGATTTAAGGAGCCGAAAATTATATGTTTTACTACTTAAATGCTTGAGATGTACATACAAAATTTTCAAATTCGCAATTAAAACTTCCCGCACTATTACTTTGGAATTAAAATATTTATGAGGAAATGTTCGTTACGATGAAATTTTTAATAAGAATATTGGAATTTTCAGCAACTTTCTGCAAAACTGCAAGTTGCACGTCGCAGAAAAATATATCAGATCACCTAGGGATCTTCCTTAATAGTTTAAACGTTAAAAAACTTTACAGATCCATAAATAATTTTTGAAAAATTGACCAATATGTTAAGAATATTGGTCGATTTCCATGCACGCATGTGTTCATTCAAAAATTTCATCACTTTACCAATAGAATTCTTTTCTCAAATTTTAGGTTTCCCCAATCCGGATATATACTCTATTACACAAAAGCATATAACCTCCTCCTTTTTGGAAGTCGGTTAAAAATGTATTAACAACTATAAATTCATGGATTGATCTGAAAGACAACAATACTAAAGCCCAAAATCTTTCTTAGGAAAACTGGTATAACAATTTTATCCATTTCTTAAGTCTAAATATTTTTTAACTGCCTCAATACAGTGTATTTTCAACTTTTTCGAAGTCATAATTTTCTGCTTCCAACAACAAAATTTAGCACTTAACTGCCGTATAAAGTCGAGAAGTTTTTACGCTTCAAAGCGACGAGTTATCTAAAATCAGTGAACTGAGAAGCGAATTCAGATTGCCGTTCACGTTTCATTCGATACGCCGATCTAAGAATAGAAATGGACTGACTGGCCGGCCACATCAGACGTCGAAGCACTTTTCTGTTCTTTGCATTTCAACGAGGCTAGAAAACTTGGGCTACGAATTCTTACCTTATCTGGATACAAACAGATTTAAATGCCCTGCGTTAAAATACGTTGATCATTGATGTATCGTCATATTCGTTTAATTAAAAATATTTTTAACCGGCTTCCAAAAAGGAGGAGGTTATCAATTCGTCGCGTTTTTTTTTTTGTATGTATGTTACCTAATTTCTTATCCTGTTGTGAACCGTTTTGAATGAATATGGTCTTGTTTAATAGAGTATATATCCGGATTGGTGAAACTTCAAATTTGGGAAAACAATTTTGTTGGTAAAGTGATGAAATTTTTGATTGGAAATCGACCAATATTCCTAACCTATTAGTCAATTTTTCAAAAACTCCTTATGAATGTGTATAGTTTTTTTAACCTTTAATCTATTAAGAAAGGTCCCTAGGTGATCTCATATACTTTTCTGCGACGTGCAATTATAGGCACTGGAAGTTTTAATTGCACATTTGAAAATTTTCTATGTACATCTCAAGCATATAGGTAATAAAGCATAGTATTTACGGCTCCTTAAATCAATGAGTACCAAACTCGTTTTGTTTGTATACCAGGCAAATACCTATTTAAATGAAAATTTTTCCATTTTTGCGAAGACGGTGCTTTTGGTGTCACATTCTCCCGGCCTAATAGAAAATTCAGTGATAACACATGTCAAACTCTAAACTGCTATTTGGTGCATATATACATAGGGTGTCTAGTTATACCAAACAAAATTACAAAATAAAGTGATAGAAGGGGTTGCATTTATCTGATGATTGAAATATAGGACGGAGTAGAATGATAGATACAGAAGGCAGTTAAAAACTTTATGGTGGTCCATAGGCAGCGGTATAAATAGGGTGGTTGAAATACAGGGTGGAGTGGACGTGAAATTAAAATTATATAGGGTGATTAAAAAACTGTTATATGATGTGGACAAATAATATACAGGATGGTTGAAATATATGCTGGAGTTGAATTAAATTTACACAGTGTGATTAAAAAAATATTTATTTCATAGTCCATAACAAGTTGCATATAGTGTAGAGAGGTATAAATGTTTATACAGGGCGATAAAACAAAATGTTAAATATGAAATAATTTATGGGTTAGCCTACAAGGAGTTATATACTATGGTTGAAATATAGGACGGATTTGACTCCGAAAATATGGATGGATTCTACTCCGTCCTATAATTTACAGAAAGCAGCTAACAAATGAATGGTTATGCGTATGCAGTCGTATGTACAGGATGGTTGGTACATAGGGTGGAGTGGCATTATCTATATTTATACAGGGTTTTCAACAAACGTTGAAAAAAGGTTATTAGGTCAACGCGTACTAGTACATTTTGTTCATAAACAGTTACCTGTCAATTTAAATGAAAATGTATCATTGTTTAATGTTGGGGCTTTCGATGTTACCGGATCCCGTCTATTAAGATTTACATACAAAATAAAAACGAAGAACGATGGTACATACGGTGAAGTGGAATTACCTATATTATACAGGGTTGTCAAAAAAGTTGAAAAAAGGTTACATGGCGTAGTCCATAAGGCATAAACATATTTTGGACTTATTAAGTCAACGCGTACTATTACATTTTGTTCGTAAACTTTTACCTGTCAATTTAAATGTAAATGTATCATTGTGTAATGTTGGGGCTTTCGATGTTACCTGGACCAGTCTATTTATTCTGTACAAATTAATTACCTACCAACCTAGTTTATTTTTGAAGTCGGGGCCAAGCAACAATCAAGTTTGATAAAGTTGTAGATAAGTACTCAATGCAGGATTTCAGATTTGCTTGGCACCGACATCAAAAATATACTAGATAGGTAGGTAATTAATTTATACAGAATGAGCACCTATTATTGTTTACATTTTTTACTTTCTGGATAGGTAGCTAACAACATTGAATGTGTTATTTATTTGCTAGAGTTGTATTTTGTTATAATTATTTTCAGCTTTTTAGTTATAGATGGAAGTCTTTTTAAAAATATTAGTTTATCTCATTTAAAACGATTCATTTCAAACAGTAGATTTCTTATTTCTTTGTACAAGCCAGAAAATACCCACTGCAACAAATTATACAAATAAATTTGTTGAATATTTTGAACAATTAATATTGTAGGTGTTTTTTGCATTTTTTGCATTTACGAAAAACCTAACTGTTTAGTAGGATCCAAAAACAAGAGGCGTGCTTTTCATTTCGAGAAATCGAGAAAGGAATCTTGTATATGCAGTTTTTTGAGTTCTGAGTTTTTTTGTTTGGTTTTGTTTTCGATATTAGTGATTTCAGTGTAATTGTTGTTTGGAATATTGTTTTAAATTTAAATCTAGGTGTCCGGTAGTTCAGCGGTTGAAGCTCACGTTTCATAAACTGACTACACTTTGGCCGAGGGTTCGAATCCCTCCGATGCCTATGGATGTTTGTCGTGCGAATGAGAGTGAATGCGATGTAGTGGATGATTTGATCTCTCAAGGGAGTTATGAATCCACAGAGAAATCATCAACATATATAAATAATCACTTGTAATCTGGCTAATAAGATCGCGAGATCGAAGCCAACCCCCCGTCCCGAAAGGGACAACCTTGGAAGAATAAGAAAAAATTTAAATCTGTTGCCCACTCTTTTGAATTTTTCTGACAGACCCAGTATATATGATATAGTTGACAACGAAGTCGGAATCGATTTTGAAACGTTTGGTTTTTCCTTCAATATACAGCTTTTTATTTCGATTGTGGTGTTATTTCCCAAGAAAACATAAAACTGATCATTTTTTTATTCATATCAACATTTTTCGATTATTTTAATATTTTCTGACTTTCATGACACTTAACAGCATTTTGAATTTTTTTATATATTTTTTAAATAGATTACATGTGACATTTACATAAATCCCATAAGTATTGTGTTAACTGTTGGATGTTCAGTAGTTCAATTATTATTATTCTCCGTTTTTTTTTTGTATCCAACCTATCACAGCTGCCAAAATGGTATGCGCGCCATAATTTGGAGACCCCTGATATAGAATAAAGTTTTTATCGAAATTAAAATTGAACCTACTCTCAGATTAACTGTAATACAAAAAAAACGGGGATCCTTGCAAAAACAAAATGGCGTTTCTTTGCCTAAAATAACAATAATTTCTTTTCATTTATAAATCTTTTACTATCGATATTTAATTACGAGCCATCGTAACAAACCACGAATAATATTAAATGATGACATTTAATTCCAGTAATAATACACCGACATAAAAACCACAAAAAATAATTAACTGATATTAAGAAAGCCGCGGTGTATGACCACGCATCCCATTCCACAAAATTACACGGCAATATTAGCTAATAACTGTTATACAGAATTTGCTTTGTGTTTACAAAGTGTGAACCCTTCTGAATTCTTCAATTATAGTGTTTTGGGATACCGGATGTTATCGAGAACTCACTCAAATGTGCAGTTACGGTTTTTTTTGTAGACTGGAGCTTTTACAAACATATTTTTCCTTTCTTACGTTGTTTCTGTAACTTTCGGTTCTTGTTGCATGCAGGGACTACTATAAGAACTGTATTTTATTTTTCATTCTTAAGAATAGGCATACCATTAATTCTCAGTAGTATTCTCGCAGTCGATGAAAACATACTTCGTTTTGTAATAGTATACCCTGTATACAATACTCGTAATCCACACAGACCTAAATTCTGAACAATAGTTGTCATATGCTTTGGGCCGGTATCTTTAACATAAAAGATTTAAATGACGCATTACACTATGTCAAAAATTTTATCAAATTCTACTCCACCTTACTCAACCATCCTGTATATTCATCTACTTCTCACATTGTTGAAGCCTTCTGTATAACAGTAATTATCCATCTATCCACTCTGTATAACTAAAGTTTTGCTGCATTTTTATTTCAACCACCTTGTTTACGCAACTACTTATGTGGCACACAATACAATATTATTTGAACCATCCTGTATAAATAATTCAATTCCCCCTTATATTTCAACCATCCTATGTATGCAACTGCTTATGTACCACCCAATATCAAATGCACGCACGCTCACACCTACAAATATATACCATATAGAAGAGATCGTCGGTTTAACAAATTTTCGTTTCGATAAACTAATGGAATAATTTCTGCCATTTCACGAGACTATAAGCCCCGTAACTTAGCTTCGTCTCTAAAAGAAACTGACATCAAATGAATCAAAATGAAAACCATTACAAAACACCCTGTAGGATATGCTTTCATGGCATATCTTGACATTTAAACTAGACATTTACATAGATGTTTACAGTTTTTTTGCACATATATTTCTGATTTTTAGAAAAATGGTATGTTTTACGTTATAGAAAAATATACGGAATAAAGCTGGAACATATATTTGTAAAATACAATTTATAATATTCAAATTACTTGAGTCGTTTTAGGGAAAATAATAAAGAATCATTGAATCCACTGAAATGTAGACTCTTATTTACTTTTTTTCTGATTTTCTGGAAAACCGTAAATCTTATGTTATAGGCACAATTATATGGTACCGTTCTGTAATGTTCCTTAATGTAATTCAGTTTAAATCATCAAAATTGCCCCAGACGTTTGTGAATAATCGCTGGTCATATCTAAAAAAAGTTACCGACGATTTAATATCCTCCTCCTTTTTGGAAGTCCGTTATAAATAGGAGAAAGAATGCTAAACAGATGTCGAAATAGAAAGACAAGAACAACATCTACAAACACCACAAATTAACTGAACTGAGATTAAAGGGTTGCTCCAGAGCTGGAAGACTGAGAAAAAGTTATCAAAACCAGTTTAAGTGTATTAAAGTATTAAGAAGAAGAACATTTTTTATCAAGAAAATGCATCCACCAGTTAACGTATGTACATTTAAATACAAATGAAAAAGGCTTAATTTAAAATGTGTAACAAATAGGCAATAAGCATAATACCTGTAACAAGGAGAAGAAGAGGAAGAAGAAAACAACATATTTAAGCAAAGTGCTATTAGTATTTTTCTGTCAGGATAACGAGTTTGCTTTCCCTTTAAATTTCTTCACAATCAGATCAAATCTGACTCCGATGAATACAAAACTTTTATAGAATCGAAAAATGACGTCACTTTAGCATTTTTCGTACTCATAACTCATATCATCGTATACTACGGTTATGCCTTATGACGACAAAATGACGTCCATTTTTGATTCTACAATAGTTTTCTTTTCATCAGAGTCCCAAAGCTGACCCATTTCAGGCAACCTCAGTAAATCTGACTCATTCCAGGCATCCTCAGTTTCATTTCGTTATTTTTTTAAATGATATTAATAGCCTTAATTGATTTAATTTATAGGAAATACCAGCTGGAAAATATTTACAAGCATATTCATGCATCGGCGGTCATGTGCATCGTTCGTCGTGTCAAACTTCACAGGTTCATTCATGGCTATGCGACAAAGCTAGGAAATGATTATTTGAGTTTTATTATAATAGTTTTCTGTCATAAAAACAACATTAATCAAAAATTACATTGTGACTTTACACAGTGACGTAAAAATGTATTTTTCCTAATTATTATGCTACTTACTGATCAAAACAGTAAATTAAATAAATAAATCATTGTTTTATATTAATGATTTAAAGTTATCACCTATAATTTGTGGACTAGATGCTGATATCGAGAGTTTTAAGAAAATGATAGTTTTACTAAAAATTTTAAAAATCATTCCCTCTTTCTTTACACTTTGTTAACTTTTCTTTAAAAACAGATGTAGTATGTAGGTATCAAGTTGAAACTAATATTGAATAATCATGCAATATTCTCACTGTCAGAGAAATCGCAGCACCCAGAAAATGTTTAAATATAATATTTTTTGGTAAAACACAGATGATTAAAATTTGGTAAAGTTTTTTTATCAATTAATAATATTGAAGTCGTTTTTAGCCGACTTCCAAAAAGGAGGAGGTTATCAATTCGTCGCGTGTTTTTTTGTATGTATGTTGCCTGAATTCTTCTCCTGTGGTGAACCGTTTTGTATGAATATGGTCATGTTTTATAAAGTATATATTCGGATTGGTGAAATTTCAAAATTGGGAAAAGAATTCTATTGTTAAAGTGAAGAAATTTGTGAATGAACACATGCGTGCTTGGAAATTGACCAATATCCCTAATATATTGGTCGTTTTTTCGAAAACTTCTTATGGATGTGTATACTTTTTTAACGTTTAATATATTAAGGAAGATCCCTATGTGATCTCATATACTTTTCTGCGACGTGCAACTTGCAGTTTTGCAGAAAATCTCCTAAAATTCCAAAATTCTTATCAAAAATTTCATCGAAATGACATAACGGACATTTCCTCATAAATATTTTAATTCCAACTTAATAATGCGGGAATTTTAGGCACTGGAAGTTTTAATTGCGAATTTGAAAATTTTCTTTGTACATCTCAAGCATATAGGTAGTAAAGCATATTATTTTCGACTCCTTAAATCAATGAGTACCAAGCTCGTTTTGTTTGTATACCCGGCAAATTACTATTTAAATGAAATTTTTTCCATTTTGCGAAGACAGTGCTTTTGGTTGTCACATTCTCCCGGCCTAATAGAAAATTCAGTGACAACACATGTCAATCTAAATTGCTATTTGGTGGGTTTATACAAAGGATGTTTAGTTATAGCAAACAAAATCACAAAGTAAAGTGATAGAAGGAGTTGCATTTATATGATGTTTGAAATAAAAGTTAGGCCGTTAAAAATGTTGGAAAAAAAGTGAAATTAAAGTTATATAGGGTGATTAAAAAACTGTCGTAAACAAATCATATGCAAGATGGTTGAAACAATATGCTGAAGCTAAATTATGTTTATACAGTGTGATTGAAAAATTATTTATTTTATAGCACATATGAAGTTGCATAAAGTGTGGAGAAGAATTAATGTTATACAGAGCGATAATATAAAATGTGAAAAATGAAATAATTTATGGGGTAGACCACAAGGAGTTATATACTATGGTAAAATATAGGATGGATTTGACTCCGTAAATATGGAATGGATTCTACTCCGTCCTATTGTTTACAGAAGGCAGCTAACAAATTTATGCTTGTCCATGGGCAGTCGTATGTACAGCATGGTTGGTACATAGGGTGAAGTGGAATTATATATAGTTATACAGAGTTGTCAAAAAAAGTTGAAAAAAGGTTACATGGCGTTGTCCATAAGGCATAATATATTTTGGGCTTATTAAGTCAACGCGTACTAGTACATTTTATTCGTAAACATTTACCTGTCAATTTAAATGAAAATGTATCATTGTGTAATGTTGAGGCTTTCGATGTTTCCTGGTCCTGTCTGTTAAGGTTATACATACAAAATAAAAAATAAAGAATGAAAACTACCTGAGTTCAAAAAAACTAAGAAGTTGAAAATAAGACATTTTTAAAAAATATATAACCGACTTCCACCTACAACTAAAAAGCTAAAAATAATTATAACAAAATACAACTCTAGCAAATAAATAACACATTCAATGTTGTTAGGTACCTAGACAGGAAGTAAAAATGTAAACATTCAAAGGTGCTCATTCTGTACAAATTAATTACCTACCAATCTAGTATATTTTTGAAGTCGACAACATTGAATGTGTTATTTATTTGCTAAAGTTGTATTTTGTTATAATTATTTTTAGCTTTTTAGTTATAGGTGGAAGTCGGTTATATATATTTTTAAATGTTTTATTTACATTTTTTTTAATTGTGTTTTATGGAATCCAAAATAATGTTTAAATGCCTAGAATACGTGTACGCCGAATGTATCGCCAGCTATATAAATTTAAAAGAGTTTACTGTTATAAGATATTGTCAAACGTAATTTGATAATATCCAAAATCGGAAAAGAGTAGGCACCGGACGTCAAGAGGGCACAAATGAACTTTAAGATAGACGTCTAAGACTCATAGCTTTTAGAGACTGGTCGTATAAGGTCTTTTGGGCTATAGCATTATCGACCCCATCTTGTGCTACCTCTGACCACTGAGCATCGACTTCAACGACTGCAGTAGTACAAAGATCGACAACATTGGAATATGGAATAGCATCAGAATCTCTAATGAATCCTGATCCTGTTAGGATGGATATGATGACCAAAGAAGTGTTATACGACGTCAAGGAGAAAGTCAACCTCAATTTGATGTTGAGAGACATGTATACCGAACAGTAGGCGTTATGATATGGAATGCTATTGCACATCACAGTAGGTAACTTTTAGTCTTTGTTTGAGGTCACATGACAACGCAACGTTATTTTCAAGAACTAGTAGAGCCGTAGTGTTCTTCCTTACCCTAATATTTCAACAAGATAATGCTCGCCCTAATGTTGCTCGTTTCTCTCAGCCCCCACGGACTTTGGACGTTCTAAGACACATCATACAGGTAGCTTTGGACAATATCCCTCAAGATGTATTAGACCACATTATTGAATTAATGCCGGGGAAGGGAAGAGGTAACCGGGGTGGAGAAACTGCTGGGTATTTTTATTCAAATTTTAATCATTTACTCCTTACTATAACATCTATATTTTACCAAACCAATATCAAGTATTAACATGTTAACTAAACCTAAGGTTTCTACCACTACCAAAAATTCTGAAGTATCACTATCGTAATCGTACTCTTCATCCAACGTAGAATATATAGGCCATATGTCTTGCATCATCTGTTCAGAACCAAACTGCTTAAGAAATTACAAAGAAAGAACTGTATTCAACAATATTGAGACCAATAGTGACATGGGAGCCAAACCTGGACACTCAATCAGAAAGAAGTAAGTAAACCGCCGAATTGGGAAGGTATGATAAAATTGGTCACAGATAAAGGCAACTATATGGGGACTTCCGAGATACAGGGTGGCTTAAATGGAAGTTGAACTACCAAGCTAATCAGGTGCTGTATTAAAATTAAAAATATCGACAAGAGTCCTTAAAATATCGACAAAAACAAAATATTTGTGGTTTTTAAAAAAAATTAATAAACAAATTTGATACAATTTGATAGTTTGTTGTTAGCGACTACGGCCAATAGATTCATGTTAATGAATTTTTTCTAGGCCTTCTAGATTTTTTGCAATAAATAGCCAACTTTTGTTATTTCTCGCGGCCGCAATATTGGATTGGATTATACGTCATTGAATAGCTCATAAAAAGAGCTTCTCAACCTATGCATATCTATGAAAGACAGAAAATAAATAAAATTAATTGGCTGTAAAACAAAATCGTGAAATTTTGTTTACATTGCCACTTTTCCCAATTTGAATACCTTTCCATATTTATTTAAATGAAAAAATAATAACTCAAAAATATCACACTTATTTTGCAACAAATTAAACTCTTTACAGATAGAACTAAATAAATAATAAAGTTTTCAGAGAAAGATACATACCAATAACAACAAACAACATTTTATTTCGCAGCCACCTATGTGAAAAATCGTTTTTTGTATTAATTTACAATTTTTGTCATCCCAAATTAGGCCTGGTATAAATCCAATATGGCGGCTTTAAGTAAATAACAGTTGGCTATGATTATGTATTATTTTGGGGATTATACAGCAAATAGCCAGAAATCTGGAGATTTCGAAAATTAATTGGGGAAATGAAAGCGATTAACCTGGCAACCCTGCACTCACGCTTGATTATGTATATTCTTAATATCTGTTTCAAACCTCTGTCAAGATGTCCGATGTACCGAAACATTTAGGAGTGGCAATTCTGAGAACATATATAATTAACATACAAGATGGAAATTAGTGAAATGACCGCTTGCGAACTGTAACTGTCAAATATATAAGTGTTTTAAAACTAAACTAATGGACAGATTTATAACATTTATATCTTGTTTTCGATTAGTTCGAATTTATTATAAATTAATTGCATTTATGAAATGTGATTAAATTATGATAATTTATTAGCATTTCAAACACACCGATTGAAATGGGTTTTAATATACTTATGAGACCATTTCATTTGTTAATTTGTTGAATGAATGAAAATTGTTTTGCTTTAGATATTTTATTTAAAATCTGTAGCATTTATACAATATAAATATTTAGTGTACTTTAACCATGCTGTATATGCTCATGGACCACACGTCACAGTTTTTAATCATTTTTAAAGCATCTAGTAAAACTAAAATTTCACTCCAACTATTCTGTATATACGACTGCCTCTGGGCCAACTTATTAACTCTGTGTCTAATTTTTTAACTACGTTCCGTAACAAATTTTATACCCACTATATTTCAATCAACATAAGGGCAAATGTGTGGACCAAGCCAATATCTCTGGAATTATTAGAGATATCAAAATGAAAATGGTGGATACAGCAGTAGATTGTCTATTTGTTTCCAATTTTGAACTTCATGTTTTACTGGAAGTAATGTCGATTTTAAAATTTGCAATGAAACACCCTGTATAGTATTTTAGTTTCTGATGAAACATTTTATTGCGAATACAAAAATATCGGGTTTGATAATGTTTACTTCAATACGTACCGAGATATTAACAGAAAAGTAACTAAGGAAAGGAAAAATCTAATATCCATCCAAGAAATACATAATCATAATTATTAATTTAATCTAAGTGATTTTCAAAACAATTGTAACTTAACTTAACTAAATGTTAATGTATTAGATGTTCAAACTGAGCACCGTTTACTTCTTGACAATAAGCAAGTCGGTTTTTAAATTCTCTAGTAACATTAGCTATTATTTCTGATGTAATTCTCTGGATGTCTTGAGTTATTCTTGCAAATTATCTGGTCTATCAACATAAACCTTAGACTATAAGTAACCCTACAGAAAATAGTCTAGTGGATTATGGTCGGGAGTTCGTGCAGGCCATTCATAAGTACCCCTTCTTCCAATCCATCTGTGATAAAATGTCCTATCTAAATGATCTCGAACAATGCGAGCGTAATAGGGTGGTGCTCCATCCTATTGAAACCAGATATTATTTGGTAATTGTCCATTTACCTCCAATGCCGGAATAACTTGTGTCTCCAAGAGCTGTAAATACCTATCTCAGTTGTTGTTTATGAGCCTCTTGTACCCAATTAGGATTACTTTGCGACCAGTAGCGGCAGTTATGTCGATTAACCGTACCATTTAAACATAAATGGAGCCTTGTCTGAAAACACCACATTTCTTATAAAATTATTATCACGGTTACAAATATCCAATAAATGGACAATTACCTAATAATATCTTGTTTCAGCAGGATGGGCCCCATTACGCTCGCATTGTTCGAGATCATTTAGATAGGACATTTCATCACAGGTATAAATGGCCTGCACGAAGTCCCGACCTTCATCCACTAGACTATTTCCTGTGGGGTTACTTAAAGTCTAAGGTTTATGTTGATAGACCAAATAATTTGCAAGAATTAACTGCAAGAATAACTCAAGACATCCAGAGAATTACACCAGAAGTAATAGCTAATGTTACTAGAGAATTTAAAAACCGACTTGCTTATTGTCAATAAATAAACGGCGCTCAGTTTGAACATCTAATACATTAAGTTTAGTTAAGTTAAGTTTCAATGTTTTGATTTAATTAATAATTATGATTATATATTTCTTTAATGGATATTAGAGTTTTCCTTTCCTTAGTTACTTATCGGTTAATATCTCGGTACGTATTGAAGTAAACAATATCAAACCCGATATTTTTGGATTCGCAATAAAATGTTTCATCAGAAACTAAAATACTATACAGGGTTTTTCATTGCAAATTTTAAAATCGACATTACTTCCGGTAAAACAAGAAGTGCAAAACTGTAAAAAAATTTGGAAACAAATAGGCAATCTACTGCAGTATCCACCTTCCAAATTTCATTTTGATATCTCTAATAATTCCAGAGATATTTGCTTGGTTCCACACATTTGCCCATCACTGTATATGTAATATATATAACTGTAATTCTACCCCCGCAATATTTCCACCACCCTTTATATGCATCTTCATATAATATTTTTTTAACTATCTTATATAACTCTAATTCTTCTCTGTATATGCAACTACATACGGGCAATAATTTGGTTTCTTATATATCTGGAATCACTTTTTATAATTATAATCTACAGTGTCTTATATATGAGTCTATTTATATATGCACATGTGAAGAAATTTCGCTCTTCACGTATTAATAATTGTGTGAATGATATTAAGGTCCTACATTGTGATATTTCTATATAAATAAATATATGGGACATTTTACATCAAAAGATACGTAGTATAGATGAAAACTTTAGAAGGCAATGTGGTATATTTTCAAATTCAACATGGCGGCTCTAATATGGCTGTCGAAAGCTGGAGAATAATCGTACGTCCAGCACCCGGTGCTATAACATATCCAATATGCGACACCAATATAGTGGTTAAAAATCCAATATGGTGATCGCATATTTGAAAACCAACCGATTTGCATCAAATTTGTTTTACCGGTTTTTTTGTAGTTTTTGATTACGAATCCGACGTCAGATTAGCAAAATTCAAGATGGCGGATCCAAGATGGTGGACATACATTTTTAAACCGACCGATTTTCATCAAATTTGGTATTCTGTTTTTTTTTGGGACGCCAATTAGAAATCTGAGGTCAGATCTGATTTTTACTGTTAGCATTTTCAAAAAAATATGTTCGCCATCTTGGATCCACCATCTTGAATTTTGATACGCTGAACTCGGATTTGTAATCAGAAACCCAAAAAATCCCCGTATACCAAATTTGATGTATATCGGTGTAAATGGCCACCATATTGAATTTTGAAAAACCATATAGAACTCGTCATAATGAATTTTCGCAACGTAACGCTCCGGTGTTTTCGAGAAGACCATCAACTGTAATCTGCTACAAAATAGGACCCGATTGATTACGGATTTTTATCATTGCAGGGTCTTTTTACTGAACGTTCGATTTGTCTCCAGATTCCGACCACCATTTTGGACCCGCCATGTTGATAATGAACCTTTTGACGTAAAATATCCCATATATATAAAATTATTGAAGGTATTTTCTTGTCTTGATATTGGATAGTTCAAAAGGATAAAATCATGTTCAGTTTACATGTTTTTTTGATGACTTTTCGGCCATGTTTTTAGCCTCTTTCAAATTTATTCTAAAACCGCTAAAATATCTAGGATTTTCGGGGAAATTAGGACACATAGGTTCCGAATCTGAAGCCGTTCCATGTAATTGTTGTTATCTCGTAACTCCTAGGTTAGAATGTCACGATAAAATTGTCAGGTGAACTTCCCCTGTCAGAGATATTAAAAACCTTCTTAGAGGTGTCATTCTTTTGTACTTCAAAAGCTAGTACTTCCGAAGAATTTAGCCATCCCTGGTTACAAATAATCAAGGCTGAAATTAATAATGTTTATGTTATTTTGAACAACCCTGTATCAGCATAGTTTATAAGTACATAAAGAAGTGTTCGAGAGGACATTCAATTGTGGGAAGCGCAACTGATGAAGGTTCACTGATCAGAAGCAATATATGTTATATATAATTTATAATATATATTGTCTTGCATACAAAGGAATGACACCTCGAAGAGAGTATTCAATGTCTCTGACACCTGAAGTAACCTGAAAAATTTTATCCTGACACTGTCCTAGGAGTTAAGGGAGAACAGCAATTACAAGGAACGACTCCAGACTCGGAACCTTTGTGTGCTAATCTCTAAAAAATCCTAGATGTCGGTCTTACATCTCGCGTCTGAAAAATTTAACGAAATGTATCAAATACATAAAGAAGTATTTGAGAGTACATTCAATTGTGGGAAGCGCAACGGATGAAGGTTTCCTGACCAGAAACAATATATATAATATATATATATATATATAATATATAATATATCATATATAATATATATATAATATATAATATAATATATATATAAATATATATATATATTATATATATAATAATATATAATATATTAATATATAAGGAATGATTAATATATAATATATAATAGTCTCGCGCATTCAAAGGAATGACACCTCTAAGAGAGTATTGACAGGTGAAGTAACCTGAAATATTTTATCGTGACATTCTGTCCTAGGAGATAAGGGAGAACAGCAATTACACGGAACGGCTCCAGATTCGTAACTTCTATGTGCTAGTTTCCCCGAAAATTCTAGATGTCGGTCTTTACATCTCGCTTCTTCAAATTTAACGAAAAGTATTAAATACATAAAGAAGTGTTCGAGAGGACATTCAGTTGTGGGAAGCGCAACCGATGAAGGTTCCCTGACCAGAAACAATATATGTTATATATAATATATAATATACATTGTCTTGCATACAAAGGAATGACACCTCGAAGAGAGTATTCAATATCTCTGACAGGTGAAGTAACCTGAAAAATTTTATCGTGACATTCTATCCTAGGAGTTAAGGGAGAACAACAACTACACGGAACGGCTCTATATTCGGAACCTCTGTGTGCTAATTCTCACGAAAATCCTAGATGTCGGTCTTACATCTAGCGTCTTCAAATAGTTTATGAGGTTTCCCATAGGTTTTTCTTTTTGAATGGGATCTCTGGTTAATGGTATAAATACGATGGATAATCTGAATTTGCCATCATTCACCTGATGACGATAGCAGATCCAAAGTTATTGAAACGTTGTGGGGAAAACCATTTCAAGACAACTGAAGTCCAAGAAAACTTCGACGAACGAGTTACTTTGTCTACCAACTTTCGAATTATTTCTATCTACCATTAAAAATCTTTTAGTTTTTAATTTTCTTCTTCAGTTGTGTTAAGTTCGGTGAAAATGGGGTCTGATTTGGACACTATAACGTTTGAACTATACAGAATTTTTAGGAATTGTGGAGTTATTCCCAAAAATTCTGATACCTTATCTCAGTAAAAATTATTGTAAAACTTCTGAATCATTTTTGGCGGTGAATGAAGTTTTGGAGAAGGGTATAAGAAGACTAAAATAATCTAAAGAGTTAAAATATTTTGAACTTGAATTATTCTGAAGTATTGACGTAAACGTAATCATTAACGTAGAAAAATGGGAATTGTAATTAATCACTAAATAAAAAGTCATTAAAAACAACTCTATTCCATTAGAAATATCCATTAACTTCACTATCGGTTTTTCAAAAGTAATTAACAAAACGAAACGACTAGAATAGCATTCGCGAAAGGAATCGATTCGTTATCTGCTTTGTTATCATCGCCTGCGTCTTCATATGAAACCATCTTTTAGCACAACACACAACCCACATCAGTCCTCTTGCTACATCATCTTCTTTTACCTGAAGAACCAACAATTATAGTACCTGAAGACTCCAAGTGTGAGTTCGTACTCGTATGTGAAGCCTATTAAAAGGTTACTTGGTGCTGGTGGGGACCAGTTTCTATCCGGTCTTCCTACCACAGAGTCAATCGAGTGTCGAGAGTGAAAATTAACGCATTTCATTGAAAATAAACAACATGAGTTATTATCGCATACAAATTATTTATTAAGAATTCGTTTTGTATGAACAATAATTGGTGCTGCATTTCGGACTATAGTTTACTGAACTTTGGTATTTTGTTATTGCATTGCATCGACGGTGATTTGGTTTCCAGAAGGACGTTTTTGAGGTAATGAATGTGCATTTGGGGTTATGTTATTTGTTGTTGTTTATCAATTTTAATCATTAGTGAATACCGGAGGCTAAATAATCTGAATACCTCGTTATTTAAAACCGAAAATATTCTTGTATTGTCATTTTTGTGAATTTTAACAAGGTCTTTAAAAAATACCTATAGATAAACAATTAATTTATTTAATTTATACAATAATTATCTATGAACTGTGGAAGCTAAAATGTATTAAATATAGTTAATTAAAAACAATTTTATATACCAAAATTGTAGACTTTATTTCTATTCAACCCCGTTGCAATAACTAGGTTGTCATCTTCTTGCTAGAATTCAAAACTGTTATAAAAAGGATTTTTTGGTTCTTTTCGGACTCCTAGAACCCTTCTTCTGTCCTTTAATCACTTTGGTACATATGTCATTATTCTCATCTTTTAATATGTAACCTATTCTATTCATAGATTGCCCATTTGAACGCGAATCTGAATCGAACTTTCTTTATTAACTACAAAATCTTCTGTATGGCTTTTAATAATCCATACCATGGTCCACCAATATCGAACATAAAATAAATAAATAAATTTATTATCCTTGAAGACAACATACATTTAATAGGACAAAAATTACAAAAATATTACATACTCAAAAATTCACTAACGTTATATAACATGTCAATAAAAGGGATTTTAAATGACTTTTAAACTCATTTAAATTGGCTTCTTTAATGTGAAGAGGCAGTTTATTATAAATTTTGGGGCCCATTATATGGGCGGTGTAGCTCCTATCTTATATTTTTTGCAAATTCTACATGAATTTGCTCGGTCTGTCTTGTATTTAAGCCATGATAAATTTTATTTGTAATAAAATTGTGTCGATTTTTAAACATATACAACATCAATTCATACAGATACAAAGATGGCAATGTCAGCAAATTAAATTGTTTAAAAAGAGGTTTACAACTGTAATCCTGGGCAACGCCTGCAATGAATCTGAAAATTTTCTTTTGTCCTAAAAATACGTTACTTCAGCCAGTGGAAAGTCCCCAAAAACACAAACCATATCTTAGCCTAGATTCGACCTGACCATCATAAATTAGTAGCAGTTGTTCATCTGGGAGAACAGATTTAAATTCCTAAACATATATGAAAGAGAATTTAGTTTGCTCACCAAATGATTACAATGAATTTTGAAGTGAAGTCCCAGAAACTTTACACAATTAGTAGTTGTAAAGTAGTATTCATTAAATTTTATATTAATATTATTGATAGATCTTTGAGAATTGTGAAATTGTAAAACGCAATGAAATGACGCAGTTACAAGAGACAGTGAACGAACAGTTAATGGAGCTTCAACAAAGTGCAATGAAAACATTTTCGAATAACGAAAACATCACGGTAAAATCACAGGTTGAGCAACACAAGAACGAAAATATTGGAGATTGGAACATGCCAGCGTCCTGCAGTAAGAAAGATAAATTTCAAAAATTTGTATCAGATACAATAAACGACTCTTAAAAGATTTACCTTCAGGGGACAATGACGTTTTTGAACATTCTGTTGACCTGAAATTCAGTGGTCAACAAACAGAAAAACAACTGCCTTTGAAAAAAAACGAAAATTATTCCCAAGTGGAAAAAATAGAGTCCCAAACAAGTATAAGAAGTTTGTTCAATGAAGTGAAAAGAACGGCATTAGCTATTTCTGTTTCACCAAATTACCAATTTAATACAGAAAGTGAAAATAAGCTAAAAGTGTAAGGATGCTTAAGAAACTCAATTGTCTTACTACTTTAAACAAGTATGCAGTAAACATGCAGTAATATAATATATAAATTAACTGGTATAGCGATTTTCATAACAAAGAGTTGTAGTTCCAAATTTCAACATCAATAACTATTACGATGATATAAAAATCAAATAAAGTTGTAAAACTTTTGTTTTCTCTAAATTTAATGTTAACTGATTCTTGGGGAACCACCGACTCAAGGAAAATACAAATGCATTGCACTTGTGATCTAACTGCATAAGAGATTGATCCGATAGAATAATCGAAGTGTCATCAGTGTATAATGTAAACGAAACCCCATCATAATTGTAACAGTCTCATTCATTTATAAAATAAGAGAACAGGACAAAAATAGAGCCCTGTGGTATTCCTAAATTCAGTTTTACCAGATCAGAATGAACTCTTGTTACTTTATTTTTATTTTTGTGTAAAATGGATACATACTTTAAGATAAGAAGCCAACCAATTAAGAGGAAGCCCCTCTACACCATATGCCGACAACTTGGTTATCAATATATCATGATTCACACAGTCGAACGCCCTGCTGAGATCACAAAATATTCCAACAGGACACTAGCCCGCCTTTTCACAACTTTTGTATAAAGAGACTCAATTACTGTTGAAGTGGACTATCCGTTGCAGAAACCAGTGTAGCCAACTTAGGGGTTTCCCCCCCAATTTAGGGGGGGAAAGTGTCACACCGGAATTTTTTTAGGGGGGAAAATATTTAGAGGTTTTTTTAGGGGTTTACAAAATGCTGCCAAGGGCATAAAAAGTTCTAACATTTAGTTTAAAATAATTTTTATGGAATAATTGTTACTATTATTTAAAGCCAGGGAAAGTGTACCTTCAATAATAAATTTGAATTATCCTACAAATCGTTTGACGTTTTATTTGACATTAGGCGTCAAGATACTTTCCATAGACACATTATCATAGACTGAGTGGTTGAGGTGGTCTATATGCAGGCAACTGAGAACAGGGAAACCACGTTTGCCCGCGTCGTTCGCCCTGTCTTACTTACCGAGTTAACAGTTACTTCTCTTTCTCGTGAGAATATCCTTTATGTAATACTCGATTGAATTCAAGAGAGATAACGCGCCTAACGAGAACACCCCAATTATCTTTCCCATAAAATTTGGAAGAGTACTCGTTCTATGGTAATTTCATTGTCCAAGATTTTAGAAATCACCGAATAACCACCGATCATGCTTTACTAAGTAAATAAACAAAATTTAGTACATAATTTTTATAATAAAAAAAATTTTTAGTTGATATTGTAATTTTAATAAATTGCTTTACCTACTTTAGTGATTTTATTTAAGTCGTTGAATATTTTTGATATTGAAAACTTATTTTACATCTTAACTAATGAATTAAATACTTAACCGACTTATTGCGGACAAGAGTATTCCCAAACCAACAGTGGCGTGGCGCCACCAATCGTTTAGTAGGTCGAATTTAAAAAATGTGAGTTTAGGGGATTTTGGTTCACATTTAAGGGATTTTAAAAATATTTTGGAGGGAAACTTTTTCAAGTGTTGGCGACACTGGCAGAAACCATGTTGTGACTGCGCTAAAATATTGTGTTTATTTATATGATACAGTAACCTATCAAAGATGCAATATTCAAATAATTTTGAAAATGCTGATGGGACAGTTATCGGTCTGTAATTTTCCATGTGTTGAGGATCGCCCTTCTTTAACACCGGAATTACTTTACCAACCCTACGAAAACTAGGAAATTCACCAACACAAAAAGACAAATTTATCAAATATACAAATGGTTTAACATAATAGTTAAAGACCTGTTTGAATTTTGTAACATTTTCAATTATAAAGTTTAACATTCCTATCTCTAGATCTCAAGTCATTAAGAAACCAAACAAAGCTTTCTGATAACGTTGTTCATCTATTATATCATATACTAAATACAAAGTATATTAAATACGAATACAATTATACTACGCCAGAGAGTGCAGAACTTGTTCTTGCAATATTTATTACCCAAGAACATGCAATTACGCTGTCATAAAACTCAGATGAGCAATTTCATGACTCCGCAATTTTGGGATGTGCAAGTTGTTGATACGAATTTCCGACTTACGGATCTAATTTATTCACAGTACGTCATAAAAGAAACGAATCGTAAATGCTTCAAAATGATATTCGAAACGAATTACTAGACGAATTCAGAAAAAGTAAAAGTAAGGTCAATTTCAAATATTTCGAATTCTTGGCAAGGTTAATCTTCCGTCTATGTTCGGCGTTAGTTGGACTGAGAACGATAGAAAGTAGTACGGTGTTTATGCATTCTGTGCTATTTCTAAAGTGTTAATTAACAAGGAAAGGTTACCTATATTTATGTTTAGTACATGAACGACCGAGACTCGCTTGTAATTTCTTGTAATCTCGAAATTTCTCCCAGTTTGCTATATAACCATATTTTTCCAGAGAAGATTACTTTTAAAACACTTTCTCACTACCTTATCAATAAGTTCATTTATATAAATTTATTAATTTAACTATGTTAATAAAAGTATAAATTAACAAGGTACTCAAAAATGATTTCACAAAAACTACATTAAACCAAAAATCTTTATTGGGTCTGTTAAGCGATAAGTGGTGCCCCCTAGTGGGTTCTACTTTTACTTTTTTAAATAATCTTACAAGTTATTTAAAAGAGTCGCTTTCTGCCCGGACCTAAAAAATTGGGCTTCTCTTTTCATTTCAGCAATTTCTGATCTGTGGACTGGTGGTGTAATTGGACATGTAGTTGTGTCAGTCGCAGTGGTGTTGAGTCATCAACCAGGCACATGACTCTGTGTAGATCAGAAATTCTGCGAGTTTCTGGAAATGACTACGCAAAATGGAAATTTGTTGATCTAATAGTTTGCTTAGATCTTTCAATCCTCTTCCTCCTTCATAACGTGGCAAAGTTGTACGTTCGACAGAGCTCTTTGTGTGGTGATTTTGAGCTTTTGTTAGCAAGACTCGAAGTTTTCGTTGTAATTGTTCAATGTCAGTCTTGCACCAATTAACTATACCGAAAGAATAACTGAGCACTGAACATGCAGAGGTGTTTACTATTTAATTTAGTTTTTCAACAGCCGTTAGGTCCTTTTTCATAGTCATGTGATCAATACGTTGAGCCTGCTTTATTCCAAGGTATTTATAAGTATGACCTTCCCCCATAGATTCAATTGAGGTGCCATCTCCCATTTCGAAGTGCCCCTGTGTTGTATTTTGCCTTTAACTATATTAATAATTCGGCATTTGTTTAGGCCAAATTTCATATGGATGTCACTAGAGAACCCTTCTACTATTTTAAGCATATCATGCAGCTTTTGTTTTGTAGCTGCCATCAACTTTAAGTCGTCCATGTATAACAAATGGTTTATCTTGAATGCTTGTACGTTGTTGTGTTTGAGACTGAACTCAAAATTAGTTGAGTTCAGTTTGTTTGAGGAGGGTTCATGGCAAGGCAGAACCACAGCGGGCTATTATTATTATCATTATTATTATTTTACAGTAAGAAATTGCAAATAGCAAACGGGTAAAATCCAAGGACATTTGTGAATTATTGTTCTTACTGGTAACATAAATTTTTATTTAAATTCTATTTACATAACAACTAAATTTTTTACGAATGACAAATGCTGAAACTCAACCATTTCACGAAATTATTCACCGTCCTACGATCTCCAAGAAGGAAGCCATAAAATTATAAACGCTTATATTTTAAAACTCTAAACTCACACAATATGAAGGTTAAAAAATGCATTTCACCTGGACAATATAATATGTGTAAAAACGTACATAATCTTCTAAATATTATTTGTTGCATATTCTTGATGGTTTTTAGGTTTTTTTTTGTGAAATAACACTATAATCGAAATAAAAAGCTGTATACTGAAAGAAAAACCAAACGTTTCAAAGTCGATTCTGACTTCGTTGTCAATGGCTTTCAAATATCTATTGAAAATTGCTAAATAGGGACATAAACTACCTACATACTATAATAAAAACACTATTGACTAAACGATATTCAAATTTTGCCAGTTTTTTTTATTTTTGCACAATACTAATTAATGCAAAACTTAATAGTACCCCTTTATTCTGGACAAGATTCATGCTGTACTATCAAAATATTTAAGAAACATACAACAACAACACAATAAAAAAAAAATTTACAAAGCCAAATTTAGTGTACTCACAATAAGTGTCACAAATTTATCCTTATTTATTAATTAAAATCCATTGATTTATATTTTTTTTGAGAATGCTATTTAAGATTTTTAAATCATTTGGCATTCTACTAAAAAGGCTAGTAGCTACAATGAGGCTACTCTTATTACTCCTTGCTTTCTTGATATTAGGCATTTGTAAGCTTTTATTTCTAAATAAACTTGTCGATTTTTTAAACTTAACCTTTAGGTTATTATAATGATGCTTAAGTGATTCAACGTAAAAGAGTTATTTTATATTTAGTGTATTAGCCATAAGTACAAGCTTGTTATTATTTATTACTTTCAAAATTCTGTTTTGGATGTTTTCTAACAAGATTCTAAAGTCTGTGTAGGCCCCTCCCCAGGCAATTAAAAAGTATATTATTATTTTCTTTGTAATTGTCAGTTATACTTGTTAGAGATTTTAACTAAAATAATGTCACTTCCGGTTAAGCCGGTTAATCGAACGGTATATTTTTAGGATGGATGTGTATGAAACTCAAACATATAGTGTATGTTCTTGAGTGAATTTAATTTATAGGAAAACAATGTATTACGCAACACAAACTAGACAAAATCATAACTTCCAAAAAATGACGTAGAACTATTAAAATTTTACCGGCTATAGTCAAGTCTTAAGCCCCAAAAACCTCAAACATGAATAAATTAATGTTTTCAAATGGCACCTACCATTTATTTTTTTAAATATCAACTTTGTATCCACTTTAGATGCATGAGAATATTTCCTTCGGCTAAATGAGAAAAATGTTGAAATATTTTGGATTTTTACTAAAGTTAGGTAAATTCTACAAATTTGGCATAACTAATATCGTCTAACCGTGGCATTCAAACAATATGCATATACGTATTTTTTGGGATACCAACCTGGCAAAAAATCCACAGCATTCAGCTCCGGTGGTCCTACCGTCCAGAAAACAGCTTGATGAAGACACATTCATCTTGTATTTGGGGATAGTTTAGGAATAACAGCATCTTTGATTGTCACATTTAAAAACTACCAACCGTTTTCGCTGTTTTTGGTCACATCCCGTTCGAAATTGAAATATAGAAAATTTAAGGAAATATAAAGTCCAACGTCAAAATCGACTAACTTTACAAATAGCCAATTTTCAAGGTTTAAACGGCAGAATATACCTCGGTCGGTCGGTTGCATTACAGCCAATAATTTTTACAGGTTCAACTTATTGATCACTTGACCATGAAAAAGGAACTAACCGCAGAGTTTTCTGGAAGGGTAAGACGACTGTTGAAAACCAGACTAAACAGTAAAAATCTGTTTTAGACAATTAACACCAATGCGTGTTCAGTGCTCAGTTACTCTTTCATTATAGTTAATTGGTGCAAGACTGACATTGAACAATTACTAGGAATAGTTCGAGTTTTACTATCAAAAGCTCAAAATCACCATCCAAAGAGCTCTGTCGAACGTACAACTTTGCCACGGTATGAAGGAGGAAGAGGATTGGCAGATCTAAACAAACTTTTAGATCAACAAATTTCTATTTTACGTAGTCATTTCCAGAAACTCGCAGCATTTTCTGATCTACACAGAGTCATGTACCAAGTTGATGACTCAACACCACTGCTACTGACACAACAAAACGTCTAATTACACCACCAGACCACTGATCAGAAACTGCTGACATTGAAAGAGAAGCCCCTTCATAGAAGACATACAAATAACGTCAACCAAGATTATGTCGACAATGCAGGGTCGAACTATTGGTTGATCTCTGGTCATGTTTCCTAAAACGGAAGGCTTTATATTGGAAATCCAACATCAAGTAATTTCAACTAAGATCTATGTAAAGTATTTCATTAAATATCCTTCTATTAACAACGACAGTTGCAGGTACGGTTCCCAAATATCTGAATCAATCCAGTATATCACAGCAGGTGGTCAAGCGTTCGCCGCAACTGAATACAAAGAACGAAATGATGCTCTGGCAAAAATACTTCACCAGGAAGTAGCACTGAAACTTGAACTATCACAGTCGGTGAGATCACCATATTGTAAATACCAACCAGAATCTGTTTTAGAAAATTATAACTACAAGCTGTATTGGGACGGCACGATACTGACTGATCGGACTTTTGCTCACAATAGACTAAATATAGTTTTGGTAGATAAAGTCTCTCGGAAAACAACTTTAACTACAATAATATAAATATCAAGCAGGCTGAGAAAATAACAAATATAGGGATTTGGAATCTGAAATAAAGACTCAGTGGGACATGAACAACAAACGAATTGTTCCAATTGTTATGTCAACGACAAGAGTAGTCCCAAAACATCTAGTAACCAATTTAAAATACCTCGGTCTGGACGAACCAACAACTGCGAAACGTAATTATAATGTAAATAATTATTTTTACTCTGTAAAATATAATCTGATTTTAAAAAAATCTTATTTTAAATGATGTGTCAAAAAATTGGCAAAAGGGGACCTTTAAAAAGAGGTATCTCATTATATCCCTTTGTATTTAAACTTTTAGAACTGATATTCACCCCCGCTTAAGGGCTTAAATTGCAGGGTGACCGATACGTGTAAAATTTCTCCACCCATTCATATAAATTAACGTTTTTTTAAGGACATTTTAAAAGTTAATTTGGGTGGCTGGTTTTGAAATGAAAGCCCTGTACACAGAAAAAATGGTTAGTCATATTTTAGAGATTTGGACTTGTCAGAATATTTGTAAGAAAGACTTTCTAAACCACAATCTCTAAACCAGGAAGTGTCTCTATTAGTTCAAAAATGTATCTTTCACAAAAAGGGGTGAAGCAATAAGAGCCCCAATAAATATATTCTCCAAACAAAACATAATTTAACACATTTATAGTTGAAAATATAAAATACAACAATATGTAAATTAGTATCTATTTTTAGGCATACTTTAAATACTAACAATGTTATTATGATCTCCGTTTGAATAACGTTAAGAATTATAGCGAAAACAAATATTTCATTCAGCAGTTAGTATATAGTATTAATTTATAAGTTAATAAAGCTATTATATAGTGAAACTAACTAAAGTTAGTGCTAATTGAAAAATATTTCACTCTTTTGAAAACCACCCCCTTATAACACCATTAATAATAATCCAAAAACAATTCTTAATCTTTCTTTCAATCGTTTAGTTGCTCTATCAATCATCTATTCCAACTGATCACCAACCGCTTCAACTTGGGTTTGTTAATTATGATATGATTGATCGGTTTATATTGTTCGAGTTGGCTTAAGGAAATCTTTGTTTCCTCCATTTTCTTCGGCATTTAATTATTTATTGAATTATTTTTTATTAAATTTCAAGGAAAATTCTATGAAGATTTACCATTTTGAAGGTTTATTACGCGAAATACTCTTTAGTTTAGCATATTTATTATCTATATAAACCATGTGTGTACATGAATATTCATTGGACAAGTACAAACAAGGATTGTTGTATTGTTATCGTTAACAGATATGTATTAGTTTAATGGGAGACAGTACGGAAGATAATATATGCATCATAATGTTTGAGTCAGGTGTTAATTGTTTTAATAACCTGCGACTAATTAAAGTCAGTGACAACTCGTTTAGATATATGAAAGGCAAAGATCTTAAGTAATTTATAAGTTTAACTATGATTCTGATACATGCCTTTTTTATTGGCCCACAATACTCTATCAAATTATATTTAGGTGACAAGGACTCAATGTGACAAAATAAAAAATTTCAAAATGTTCGGAAAATTCCTTCATCTAAATCTTTTAGCATGGATGGGGTTCTAATTAAATTATACAAATTAGAAAAAAATATTCAAAGATTTTATTCAATAATTTTCATTATCAAAATAAAATATCTAACACCTTGTATTTCAGCAACTAAGCATTAATTAACAAGATGTTTCGGGCATGTGGGTTACATGTAGCAATACGATTTATCAGATTTTCTTAGATATCAATAACAGCTGTTCCAAATAAGATCCTAGGAAAACTTAAGTTGTAAGATAAATAGCTTAATTGAGACTAATATAAATAATTATTGATTATGTTTAAGCCCAGAATCCCAGTGAAATCTAGATAAGCTAACTTTCGTAGAAATTTACAATGGCTCACTTTGTCAAAATATTTCGAGAATACCATATATACCACTTTAGCTTTTTTAATCATTTCTAGTTAATAAACTACAATCTCACAAATGAATTGACAACATATAGCTAAATATGTTGTTCTTTAAAAAACTTTTTGTCCACTTACAGGTAAATCCAATTCTCATCTTAAACACAGACTGCCCCTTTCTTACAAAAATGACCTCGTAAAAAATACAAAAATAATTTCACACAGTCAAGTTTTGACATAGTAAACCATACAATAATGAATCTGTTGCGATAGTTCTTACTGTAGGGAAGGATTGATGAAAAATTATTCTAAATCTACCTACATCAATATATATTCTTATCAATAATGGAACTACATAAATTTTGAACAAATAAAACATATTTTCCACTTAATAATTACTTTTACTAATGATATTTTGGGCTGGCCATACGTGTTTGTCTGTCCCCTACTTTAAGCTATATTTTTATGGAAGAATTTGGAGAACAAATAATTTGATGTGGGTGGCATATTATTCAGTATTTGGACGCATACTTACATTTACATGAATTGTTAAATGACGTCATTAACTAAGGGCTAATCATGCAATTCACATTACAAATTGAAGAGCTTTACAAACTACATTTTGTAGAGGAATTGACAATTAACAGGTACATTACCTTAAACTTTAATCTTCCAAATACAACAAAATGGGTTATCATTAGATCTTTGCATGACACAACAAAAACAAATAGTTCTGATATCAGTAAGTTTAATAATAGAAAACTAACAAAATTTGTCACAAAATATTTTTAACAATCAACACCAATCTGCCCCGAGCAACACTTATACCCAAAGAAATTACATTACAACAACAACCCTTCCACACCTGCAAGACCTTTCAGTAAGACTAAATAGAGTTGGTCACAGATTTATTTGATAATAAAACCGCATTTAAAACAAGAAATACATTAAAATCAAATATAACAAAAATCAATCGGAATAGCATCAATCAAAACTCAAAATATCCCTTGCCATTGTAATAAATTTTGTATTGTACAAACTTTTGGGCCTCTAAATCTAAGACTAAATGAACATAACAATTATATTAAGCAGCAACTATTCGAATACCGAAAATTTGTAAACATGCCTCGGATTGTATTTCGTAGAAAAAAAATTCTTTTTTAAAATTTTTCTATTTTGACATGCTTTTTATTGATTTCATGTAATTTATGGCATTTTTCTATTCTATCCTGTGTATATCAAACAGCAATACATTTTCTCAGTTACCTCAGCTCGTGTTGTCAAATAAATTTATTTCAAATTGTAATTTTTCTCTCAATTACCACTGCTAATTAAATACTATCTTTCTTGAGATTTAGACGCTTAAACGTTGAAACTTTTCGAATATGCAGAATTTTCCTCAAGTGTGGTATTATTTTCAAAATTCTATACAATTTTTGACTCAAAACAATAATAACACTCTGAAATAGAGACTGAAGATACCTGATATATCTATCCCTCATTGTCATTTAAACTATTTGGGATGTAACTGTCACTGGAAGATGATTCAATATAGGAGTGTTTTTTTTCCTTTTCAGGATATAAGTTCGTAATATAGAATATCAACTTAAAGGATTTTTAATAGATATTCCATTTGGCTGTTTACCCTGTGCTAAAAACTATAATTAGTGACAACTTTATGATCATTTAAATTATACGCAGAGCAAATTTTAATTTTCTTCCAGATACTCGAAAATATAAGAGATCTTCAAAGTTCTACCGCATATAAATGAGAAAATAACCCACAAAATCTACCAGAAAATATCGTCCTAAGAATAGTTTGAAAGACTGATATACATTTCTGCTCGAATTTGAAAGCAGATATTAAGAAGCAAGTGATAGTGTAGATATGCAACTTCTCATAAGGATATTTTCAAAATTAGCATCACAAGAAAACTTTATATTTGTCAAAACTAGCTAGTTGAAATAACATTTTACTATACACGTTCAAACAGTCATTTATACTTGCATGTGCATTATGTTAACTAGATTGTTCTGTAATATGAGTCTCGTATGGCGTATAAAGTTAGAATTGGTGCCAGCTTATCTAAAGCTATTTCATCATTACTGAAAAAGATGCATTCGTCCAATAAATGGAAAATTAGTTCCGCAGAATAACGATATCAACAGAATTTAAAATTTATTTAAACAATCAAGAGGAAGTGAATGGTACTAGAGTTCGCAACAACGAAAATTTTATTTCCACAATGTCATTCATAATTTGGTCTGCATTACAATAGCATTCATGGCAAATTAGTAATTGCATATTCATAATGTCGGATAATTTCGAAAATTAAGAATTTTCCACTATTAACCTTATTTTGAACTAAACAGAGCAATGAAATAACAATTGCCTCGTATATCAATTGGTTTGCAGTAATTTAAACATAATTACTTAATCTTCTAGTGGTATTTACTTAATAATATTACCGAGTTTCAAAGGCATTGTGTTTTCAATATAATCTAAGTACAATATATCTAATTTTATGATAACGTATTTGATGTTCCCAGTAAGTTATTTTCCTCCGGGAACAAATTAGGTACACTTTTTCTGTTTTTTTTTGGTAACTTACTCCAGAAATCGGAAGAAAGGTTGTATATTCCAAAAAATCCAAAGGCTGACTTCTTCTTCAATCAAAATACTTTTATTAAAGAGGGGTCTTGAATACAAAATTCGTATTGACCATTTAACAATTATTTTTTACCAGTTTGTTCTACCCCTTGATGTTTTAGGGATTTTACTCTAAAGATGAAATCATTGGGTAGCTTGGCGTGGTTATATAACTTCGGTTTTCAGAATCCAAATTCACATAAAACATACTAAGGGTTCTGTACCACCTTCAAGATTCTAATATTCCAGTTTCAGACAAGCAGGGAATGAGGGCATTGTCTTATATTTACCATAATATCTTTTAAAGGAAGCATTTTAAATTTGTAAAAAATATACACTTTCATTTTCCACACATAGACTTTTTATTTTATCTGCTTCAGGATTCGCTTGATTTTTATAAGAATACATATGTATTTAATTTTCTAATTTAGCCCCCAAAAATTAACATTAGGGTTTTATTTTACTAATACACTTTCAGGGAAGCCTTTTATAGTCTACTGTCTGAATTTTGAGGCTCAGTAGATTGGAAGATATAGGGCAAAATGTGTCAAGCTTTAAATTAGAAATTATTAAATCTGTCAAATTATCTAAAAAATACAAATAAAAGATATTTTTCAAAATTTAAATAGTGTAGTTTCTAAAGTGGGAATTAAGTCGATTTTAATATTTTTGTTAATATCTTTTAAACAAATGATTTAAAAATATTATATATTTGTAATTCACATAATGAGCCTTTTATCTGATATGATGTGTTTGAAAATTGAATGTTTATTTTCCATTTAATTGTATAATTTGTCCCTAAAATTACTATGGGGGTTTTCTAGTAATTTTTCTTATAAATTTCAAGTGAGCACCAGTACCCCTAATTATTTTCAAAATTTTAGGTATTATGGTTTCGGAAATAAAGGGAGAAATGTAAATTTTTTATATCTTTATGTTAATATAACCAATTAATTTTAAAAATATGTATTTGTATTCCTCATAATAAACCCTTTCATTTGATGTGTTGCATGATGCGTTAAAAATATGTTTTTATTTTCCGATTAACTCTATAATTAAGCCCCCAATATTAATATTTCTTCGTATTTTTCCTGTAAACAAAAAAATTTAGGTCTTATAGTTTGGGGAATAAGGGGGAATGGGTAATTTTTAAGTATTTTTCGTAATATATTTTAAAAATATTTATTTAAAAAAACTAACAAAATATATTAGTATTCGTCATAATGAACTTTTTGACTTGATATATTACTTGATCCGTTAGAAACATTTATATTTTTTTATTTTCCATTTAATTCTATAATTTACCCCCCCCCCCAAACGAATATTTGGGGTTCTTCTTATTTTTCCAGTAAAGTTCAGATGAGGTGCTATACCTGTATTTTTTTCAAAATTTTGCAGCTTATGGTTTCGGCGATAAGGGGGGATGGGTAAATTTTTTTATATTTTTTTAATATCTTTTAATTAATTTATTTTAAAAATATAGAAAAAATATATTTGTTTTCGTCATAATGAGCGCTTTCATTTGATATATAACATGATGGGTTAGAAACAATTTTAATTTTATATTTTCCATTTAATTCTGTAATTGGCCCCCCGAAATTAAAAGTATCTTTATTTTTCCAGTAAATTTTACGTTTTATAATTTCGGAAATAAGGGGGGAATGGGTAAATTTGGTATATTTTCGTAATATCTTTTTAATTATTTTTTTTAATATCAAAAAATATATATTTGTGGTCCTTAGAATGGGACCTTTCATTTGGTATATTACATGATGCATTTGAAATAAAATATTTTTAAATTTTCAATTAATTCTATAATTCCCCACCCCCAAAAAAATTAATATTAATGGTTTCTCCTCATTTTCCTCTAAAGTTCGCGCAACGATCTATGTTTCCAATTTTTTTCAAAATTTTAGGCTCAGTAGTTTTGGAGATCAGGGGGGAGAACTGTCGATTTTTCTTAGTTTTTTCCCCCAGAAATACCCCTAAAATCAAAATTTCTTCATTTAAGATATGTACTGCTGATCGGATCACCAAACTATACATTGATGCCAAATTTCAACCTCTCTTCCGTCCAGTACTTTAGTAAAAAATTGCTGTGATGTGACAGAGGCAGAAATCCGGAGTGATATTATAAGGGTGTCCGTATATAGTATATACGGAACCCTAAAAATAAGTTAAATTCACCATTCATTACTTATTCATTCAATAGGTGGAATTTTGACCAAAGGCGATACTAGTAAATATATATTCCGCGTAATATTTTGGTGCAATATGAACATGACCGACCTTCAGAGTGCACTTCATTTACATACGGATCGACGTGTTTATTAGTAGATGTTCCAAATCAATTGCAAAACAATAACTACGCGCTTCATCTGTTACTTCCAACCACTATGCCTTCCTCGTCAAAGATATTCAAGGCAACGCAAATAATGCATTTTATAATTAGTTGAACATATAGAATCGTTTTGTGTAAACACGCACATAAATATTGAATAACAAGGAAAACTTGTATTTGAATTAAATTAATATTCAAATTAATCGGAAGTCATCATAATCTGGGAAATATTTATAAATAGAAGTTATTTGCATTTTGAGAGCGAAATATCGACAGTTGTTAAACTGTGGTCAGACGTTTATAGTTTAATACACTAGGAAAAGCAAGAGATTCAAATAATGAAGTTCAAAGTCAATATTGTCAAGATTTATCATCACAATGAAATTGTTGAAACGAACACCGACATCTACCAAAGAGAATAGATGTAAGAAGCAATCCATGGAGGGTAGAGAAGGAGGAAAATTTTGTTTTATAGAAACAAGGAATAATTAAGAATTTTAATAGCAATATGCAGGAATTTGCCTTCTAGGCATAAAATATCAATTATTTAAAAGTTGTAGGTGGAAACTCATCATAATGCCCTCGCAAGACGGTCTCTGTCGTGTCAATATGAAATATGTTGACACTTACTCACTAAAATCATCCATTTGCTTACTCCAAGGCGAGCTGGAAGACTATCTCTAGCTTTCGGTCGCTGAGTCCCTTTCTTTTTTAGTATAATAATAATTATTTTGTCAATTCATTGGGTTTTCTCTCCTCCACATTTTTTCCTGTAACAGATAAGTATTTAAAAATTGTATATGTAGAACAAAGTGGAGTAAGGCAATTTCGTAAAATTGCCCGGATTACTGGCTGTCTGAACAGAGATTCTTTCTCACAGTTTTTCTGAGAGAAAGAGATGTCTATAAAATGATCAACCAGTATTCCTGTATATAAGTAATGTATTGTATATTGTGTAATACTTATCTGTGTATGGAGACGTTTCAACTCCGAGTCTGGAGTCGTTGTCAATCGTTTAGTGTTGTTTTCGAGGTTTTTTTTTCCAAAAAATTTTCGCTTTGATTTTGAATTTGTTGTTTGTCAAAAAATTTGACACTGACAATTTGTCGTTTGGCGATCACTTGACTCTGTGGTTACCGTTTTTTTGTTCTGTTAGCAGTAAATTCTTCTAATCCAAATGAAGGTCGGCTGAAGGTGCTCCGATTTCAGTGTTGTTTATCATCATACAGCTGGCTTCTTTAAGTTTTCTCTTTTTTAAATTTTCTTCTTTCAACAAAATCTTTGTTTTATCCCAGTCTATCCTATGGCTGCCGGTGCTCGTTAATACATGATTGGCCAAATTTGATTTGTCCACATGTCTTCTGGAAATGTTATATTGATGTTGTTTTTTTCCTTACTTCAAAAGGTCTTGAAGTTTCACCGGTATAAGAATGGCCACAGTCACACAAAACACTGTACACACAATTTATATAACTCTGGGTTGCGTTAAACGGTTTGGTATGTGTGAGGATAGAGCGCAAGGTATTATTTGTTTTAAAAACAGTTTTAGCGCTGTATTTATTTCCTAACCGCTTCATTTTTTCCGATACACCTGGGATATATGGAATTATGTTCATAATTTGGTTTGTTCTTTGATAATATTCACTTCTTTGTTAAAGAAGTCAATATTATCAAAGAACATCTACTTCAAAACGAATATCCCCAAGACTTTATAAATAAAATTATGAATCAACTATAAAGAAAATCGCAACAACAAACCAGCACAAATAACCATCACACTAATAACAACCAAACACAAACAGACAACCAAATTATGAACATAATTCCATATGTCCCAGGTGTATCGGAAAAAATTAAGCGGTAAGGAAATAAATACAGCGTTTAAACTATTTTTAAAACAAATAATACCTTGCACTCTATTTTCACACATACCAATCCGTTTAACGCAACCGAGAGTGCAAAAAAATGTATGTACAGTGTTTTGTGTGACTTTGGCGATTCTTATACAGGTGAAACTTCAAGACCTTTAGAAGTAAGGAAAAAAGAACATCAATATAACATTTTCAGAAGACATGTGAACAAATCAAATTTGGCCAAACATGTATTAACGAGCACCGGCAGCCATAGGATAGACTGGGATAAAACAAAGATTTTGTTGAAAGAAGAAAATTTAAAAAAGAGAAAACTTAAAGAAGCCAGCTGTATGATGATAAACAACACTGAAATCGGAGCACCTTCAGCCGACCTTCATTTGGACTGGAAGAATTTACTGCTAACAGAACAAAAAAAACGGTAACTTCAGAGTCAAGTGATCGCCAAACGACAAATTGTCAGTGTCAAATTTTTTGACAAACAACAAATTCAAAATCAAAGCCATAATAATAATTCTCCTAATACAATTAGATGTATCATTAGTTATGTCTTCATCTTTAAACATAACGGTTATTGAAGCGAATGCTTCTTAACGGGGTTCCACATTTACACATATGAAAGTAGATGAGCAAGGCAATGAATTGGATAACTAGAAATTTCATTTGTTTTGACACCGACACCGACACTGACACCGACACCACACACTACCTTGACCTTGAAATACCCATACAATTCAGTTCACTGTGTAAGAAACAGAGACGTGGTAAAATACATTATGAGTTTCTTCTTTAACCGAATATAAATAATATATAGGAAATAACTAATATCCAATTAATATGGAAAACCTGCACAAAATTTGCTTTTTTAATTAAACCTCCAAATCTCTCTTTGCGATATGTCACACTACGGACTTGAAATATGTCAGAAGTCAGAAAGAACCTTATTAATTTCATACACCTGACAATTATTTACCATTACTAATGATAACACAAGGAGCTATAAACAGAGACAGGAGTTGAGTCTCAAATGACTGCCGGTCTTTTTATGTTTTCTGGGGCCCCGATGTGTCTTCCCGATCTTGTTTTGTATTGCTTAAGCTACTTGTTCATAAAGGACTCCATTTCACTTGTTTTGTTTTTCAATAATTTATTTTCAATTTACTTATATTAAAAGAAATAAATAAAGATTATTTATTAATGTTCCAAATTTCAGGAAAAATAGATATACGCACTTTACTGAAAAACCTCCAAAAAGAATACTATAATTACAATTTGGTGAAATTTGACTGTTAAAATGTTTCTATAGGTAGTCAGTGTATTGAACCTAATAGATGTCGGTGACATCTACCGTCTATTGAGTAATTTAAGTATATGAAGGCATACTATGCTATAACATATACCATACTCTTGACAGATGGTTCGAGTGTTTTATATAAAAACACATAAGTAAATATATCTACAGATATATATCCACATATTTAGAACTATATCATTCAACGTATGACAGCCGTTTCGAACCAGGAGTTCTCGTCAGATACGCTTCCTTCAATGACAAGTTCTAAAGTGAAATACTTGGATGTTATAAACATCAGTAAGACAACAGTCAGTGTATTGAACCTAATAGATGTCGGTGACATCTACCGTCTATTGAGTAATTTAAGTATATGAAGGCATACTATGCTATAACATATACCATACTCTTGACAGATGGTTCGAGTGTTTTATATAAAAACACATAAGTAAATATATATACAGATATATATCCACATATTTAGAACTATATCATTCAACGTATGACAGCCGTTTCGAACCAGGAGTTCTCGTCAGATACGCTTCCTTGAATGACAAGTTCTAAAGTGAAATACTTGGATGTTATAAACATCAGTAAGACAACAGTCAGTGTATTGAACCTAATAGATGTCGGTGACATCTACCGTCTATTGAGTAATTTAAGTATATGAAGGCATACTATGCTATAACATATACCATACTCTTGACAGATGGTTCGAGTGTTTTATATAAAAACACATAAGTAAATATATATACAGATATATATCCACATATTTAGAACTATATCATTCAACGTATGACAGCCGTTTCGAACCAGGAGTTCTCGTCAGATACGCTTCCTTAAATGACAAGTTCTAAAGTGAAATACTTGGATGTTATAAACATCAGTAAGACAACAGTCAGTGTATTGAACCTAATAGATGTCGGTGACATCTACCGTCTATTGAGTAATTTAAGTATATGAAGGCATACTATGCTATAACATATACCATACTCTTGACAGATGGTTCGAGTGTTTTATATAAAAACACATAAGTAAATATATATACAGATATATATCCACATATTTAGAACTATATCATTCAACGTATGACAGCCGTTTCGAACCAGGAGTTCCCGTCAGATACGCTTCCTTGAATGACAAGTTCTACCGACATCTATTAGGTTCAATACACTGACTGTTGTCTTACTGATGTTTATAACATCCAAGTATTTCACTTTAGATCTTGTCATTCAAGGAAGCGTATCTGACGAGAACTCCTGGTTCGAAACGGCTGTCATACGTTGAATGATATAGTTCTAAATATGTGGATACATATCTGTATATATTTCTATAGGTAACCTAATTAACAATGTTATAAGGTACACTCTCAAGTTAAACCGCAATGTATGTTGTTTTATCACAAAAAAATTATTTGGTTACATTTATTAACAGAAATTTTGTAATTTTTTTTTCAGACAAGTTTGACACCTCATTGTATAAAAAATATAAGTAAACTAATTTCCTAGGTTATTGCAAAAGTTGGCAATTCAAAAGGGGAAATAATACGGATAGGCATTTTGAACACAGACACTTTTCTGGATTTTCTACTCCCATGTGATACCAAATTGGCTGCTGACTTACTCATTATGCCACTCCTGTGCGAGAATAAATGAACCAACTGTTGCAAGCCGTTATAAATTTATGGCCACTACGCTATCTCGATTTCAGCCCTTCAAACGTTTTTTAGGGTTGCTGAAAATATCGTTTTTCAGACGATGTCGTGTTTGCATTGATGCTGGTGACAAACAGTTTAAACAATTGCTCTGGTGTTAGTAATAAATTCTTCATAACCGGTTATTTGAACTTTTGTTTTATCTGAAATCCGTCGATAATTTTGGAATGGCCTCAATAGCTGGTTCTTGCTCAGAGAACTACCTGCATGGATTTTTATTTGGGGGTTCTAGAAGAAGTAGCATACCATTTAGCAAACCTCATTGCCAGCTTAGTAGTAGTTTTATTATATTTTTTACACATTTAGACTTCAGACTTATCTGAAAAAATTCTCCAAAATTACTATTAATAAATGTGATGAAACAACATACAGTACGGTTTAATTTGCGATTGTACCTTATATGATAGTTAACTAATTTAACTATAATAATTTATATTAAAAAAGCGACTTCAGCTGACTTAAAATAAAAACCATTTAGAAACCGGGTGCAATCACTATTTTCAGACATTTTCCTTTTTTTTATCTGATTTAAGCTAGAATTCTGTTGAATATTTTAGCATATTTTTATCTCTCTCTCTCTTTTTCCTTTTATTATTTGGACCACTTTCTATAAGTGTAACTCGAACTCACTCAATATTGCATCTATACTATATAAGCTTCTGTGTATTGGTCACCCCTATATAACTCGTTTGTCTACAATTTCATTGAAAATTTTAGCTCATTCTTATCTCTCTCTTTTCTCCCTCTCTAATTTTTATTCTTTGACTACATTTTCCAAATATATTTTAACTTTTTTATTTGTTTCATTATTTAGACCATTTTCTATAAATGTAACACTAATTCACTCTATATTGCATCCACACTATATATGCTTCTGTGTATTGGTCACATAACTTATTGGTCTATCATTTTCTGAATCACCATGTACAACTATAATTCAACTCAACACAATATTACAACGGTCCTGATATCTTTAAAACCACCCTGTACAAGTATAAATCCTCTTCACACTATTGAGTCTTTTTATTTTTCTATTGTTTAAATTATTTCTGTATACCAATGATTTTACTTCTCCCCATATGTCTTGTATTGCAACGGCTCGTGGTCTGCCCTATATAGCAAAATTTACCTTTTTGAAGTTCATTTTATGACTATAATTTTATTCTACCATTTATTTCAACCACCCGGTATAAGCAACTGCTTATACATTTTTTTAACTCATATCTATAATTATACCCCGTCCTACGTCCTATAATTAAAATATCCTAATTGCTTATGCTTATATAACAAATTTTTGGTACACCCTGAATAACAATAATTTTACCCCAACCTTACTTCAAACACCTTGTATAAGCAACTACTTTATAAATTTTTTAAACCGCCCTGTATTACTGTAATTCTACTGCACCTAACATTCAACCATCCTGTATATTCAAATACTTCTGACAATTTTTATAGGCTTTTGTATAACTATAATTGTTCTTTATCCTATAACTCTAATTTTGCCATATGGAAGAGTTCGCCGACATAACAAATTTTCGTTTCTGCCCTTTCAAGCGACTATAAGCCCCCTAACTTATCTTCGTCTCCAAAAGAAACGTACTTCAAACGATTCAAAATAAAAACTATTACAACCACCCTGAACCATATACTTTCATGGCATATCTTGACATATAAATTAGATATTTATGATGAAAATTTGACATTTGCCATAATGTTTACAGTTTTTTTGCATATATTTTTCCGATTTTCAGAAAAAGGTTTATCATATTCAAATTTCGTGAGCAGTTTTAGAGAAAACAGTGAAGATTCCTTGAAATTCACTGAAATCTAGCCCCTTAATTACTTTCTTTCTGATTTTCTGGAAAACCGTAAATCTCATGTTATGGCAAATTATGTATTTCTGTAATATTCTTTGATATAATGAAGTTTAAAACATCAAAATTGCCCAAGCCGTTTTTGGAAATCGGTTTAAAAATATTTCAACCGGCATATTTTCAAATTTGTAATTGTTGTACGGGAAAATGTTGCCTAGGGTACTCTTTCAGACGTTTTTCATTAAAGAACGTATATCTTAAAAAAAACTGATTTCGACATTTTCAATTACTTTATTCTGGCTAATCATAAACTGGCTTGACTATGAATTTTCGAATGAGATAACGTTCATTTCCTTCCTTTCAAAACAAAAGCCGAAAAAGGGTAGTGCGTTTTTGCTTTCTCTTATTAATATTGTTAACGCAGAAAAAAAACAAGAAATTGTGTTTTAAACTTATTTTAGTTTGTTGCACCTTTTTATAAATCAATATCACTTCTTTGCCAGTGAAATCGCATATTCCTATAATTGAACGGGGCTTCCATTTTTCATATTTATGTTGTTGATGGGAATAAATTTTACAGATTACTACAGATTACTACAACATTCTAATGAACACGCAATCCCCATTAGTACCACCAACTACACAAATTACAAACCATTATTTCAAAACTATTGTACGAAATTAACTACCCTTGCCTAATTATGGCATAAATAAGCTTAATTGATCCGAAATTAATTTTCTGCTTTATAATTTTTACTCCTACACACATCATTTTTCGTTCCAGTTTACGCCGAGCTCCTGATAAATGTATTTTGCATTGTTGGAAAGGAAAACATAAGCTAAAACTCAAGGCATTGTGCGTGCCGGGGTATTAAATACACAACAAATACCACACAATATCCCCGGAGCATAAACGTTAAACAAAACATCAGTTAGGCAAGGCAAGAAAAACGAGTTTGACCGTGAGTAAAATACGTCCGTACGGTTCGGACTTGAGTCGGTGGGTAATTATCATACGCGCTTTTCTCTTCTGCAGCCTCATTTCCTAACAGTTTTGATAATTTTATGGCTGAACTTCATCACGTAGGTGACGGACACCCGTAGCCTTAGGGGCTTAGTCGGTTTTGTTAACGGAATATTTTTTATTTCTAACCCAAATTTGATGGAAATCAATTAATTCTGATGTTAAAACAGCGACTACGTTTCTGAATGTTAGTTATGTCGCTGTATAAACAGTCAGGAGCTAATAAAGAGATAAGTTCACTATATCGTATGTCTCTGACTTTTGAATAAAAAATTTACCTTGAGAAGATATTTTTTTATTTATTTATTTATTCTCTTTACAAACACCAAATAGGTACTTACATGTGAAGGATTAAACAGTACACAAGTATTTGACAATGTCACAGACATGTCAATATCATGAAGGGTTTGGATCCTGATGCGGCAATAATATGCGCCTAAGTTCACCAAATTTGACGTTAAATAGGTCAGAAACTATGATATTGGACAGCATATCATTGCAGACACTGAGTAGATAAGTGAAGGGCGAAGGGCTTCCGTTGTTAATGTAGAAGAGATTTGATGAGAGCAGTTTTAAGCTAATTTTGGGGACCCTAAACTTAACTCTATTGATCAAGCCACAATCGAAATATTTTCTGCTATTTTGAATGTTATATATAAAGATAACAGCATGGGTCTTTCTCCTCCTACTCAAAGAACAGAGATAGAAGGTTGCCAACATTGACCTATAAGATACCATCAAGGGATATATGCCATTCTTTTTTATATAGAGATAGCGCAGAAAACGTTTTTGAACTTTTTCAATTTCATTACTGTAGGTGTAACAATTTGGTGACCAAATGTTGGAGGCATACTCAAGGTGGGACCTCACCATAGATGTATAAAGTTTTATGGTTGTTTTTACACTCAAATTTTGGCTATTACGTATGACAAATCCAAGAACTTTGTATGCTTTGTTTATCAGGTAGCTGAAATGGGTATTGAATTTGAAGTTATCTTTGAAGTTATCTTAAAAGACTAGCCCCATATCTTTAACCTCCTTATACCTCTTAACCTTTTGACTTTTCGGGAGAAGGAAACAACACAACATTTTTGGGTATTAACAAACATTTTGTTTCCTCTAAACCAATTAAGCGCCAAATTCAAGTCGTTTTGAAGTGCAACAACAATATTTATGCCATTAATGGATTTAAATAATTATAAATCATCAGCAAACGACAACCCAACGCAGGTCTTCAGGCTATCGGGTAAGTCATTGATAAAAATCGAAAACAAGAGAGGACCCAAGATGCTACTCCGGGGTACTCCTGAGGTGGCAATATAATGATGGGAGAAGACAGTACCTATTTTTACCCTTTGGGTTCGTGCGAGTAAGTATGAGTTATGAATGACAATACTTCACTTGAGAAACCAAGAACCGACATTTTTTTATCAAGACACTGAAATCCACCTGATCATATGCATTTTCACAATCTGTGTATATGACATCCAGCTGTTGTTTGTTTAAAATTGCCTCCGACACATATTCAGAGAAGATACAGAGATCTGTAACCGGTGACTTGTTAGGAAGAAAACCATGTTGGTCTTTTGAAATTTTGTCAGCTGTGTGGGCAAGTATGAAGTTATATATAATTTTTTCAAATATTTTAGCTAACCTATTTAATAAGCTGATAGGTCTGTAGTCATGAATATTTTCCCTCCGCCCTTTTTGAAGATTGGAGTTACAATTGCTTCTTTAAACTTATCACAAAACCATCGCTTCTTTAGAGGTAGATTAAAGATATATTTTAGTGGAGTAACCAACAGATCGGCATACCCCTTTTGGATATATGGTGGTACATCATCAGCGCCAGTTGTTTTTTTTTTGGGCTTGTCAGAGACATTTGTGATTTCTCTAAAAGAAGATCCCAACAGAAACGTGTAAATGACGTTTTGAAAAAGATTCTGAGATCTCTAGTATACTGACATGGCGTAGAAAAAAATCTCCTCTAAAAAGACAAAACAATTACAGTGAGACGCGTGGGTTGGAAAAATTCATAAAATTAATATTCAATTGTTGGTTTTTTTGAAAAACGCTTGGACCATCAACTTCAATTCTTCAAAAGGAAAAATTTGGTTTTTATTTTTTTATTTTTGAATTCTGCATTGATTTCTAAGTGTTTTTCATGTACAATGTCCTATACCGAAAATTAACAGTTATTAAAAAATTACATTTATTTCAAAATTGAAATAATTTTTTAATAACTGTTAATTTTCGGTATAGGACATTGTACCTGAAAAATACTTAGAAATCAATGCAGAATTCAAAAATAAAATAAAAAACAAATGTTGCCATTTGTAAAAAAGAAGTTGGTGGTCGCAATTTATTTCTGACTCACCCTGTATAAATCAAATTGTGTTCCACCAAAATATATTTCAGCTTGATTCAGCATACAGGTTGTCTCACATTTGAAGAGATAACATTACTACCTAATTAACGGTAAATCGTATAAACACGAACGAAAGAGGAAGTTGCGAATTTTAGAGCCCATTAGACTACTTAAAGCAAAAATACGCTCTCTTGTGTATTATAAATATACAGGGCGATTCCAGAAATGTTAGAAATCAATTTTTTCGTGGGTGGCATATAAGCAGTTGCATATATAGGGTGTTTAAAATATAGAGCGCAATTATAACTAATAAAATACTTATATAGTGAAGCCCATTAGCGGTTTAATTTACAGGGTTCTTGGAATAGAAGGTGCAGTCGAATTACAGTTATACAGGGTGGTGCCAAAAATATTATACATAGATGCATATACAGGGTGGCGGAAATGGAAATGCAACATTTCGTAACCCATAAGCAGTTGTATATAAAGGGAAGATGAAATATAAGGTGAGAGGAATTATAGATATACAGGATGATGATAAAAAATGTTAGAGAAGGAAATGATTTATAGAGTAGCCCACGAAGAGTTCCATATATGTAATAATTGAAATATAGGTCGGAGTAGAAATATAGTTACACAAGATAATTAAAAATTTCATAAACAAAAAGAGTAAATATGGTGGGTCATAGGCAGTGGCATATACAGAATGGTTTACCCGGTGATTCAAAAATATTAAAAAATACTATGCGTAGTCCATGAGCAGTTGCATATACAGGGTGGTGGAATTATATAATGAGATGGAATTATTATAATGAGGAATTTAATAAATGTTAGAGATTTGAGTGCAATTATAGCTATACAGGGAGATTAGAAAATATAAATATTTAGGGTAGCCCATTAGCGGTTGAATTGTTGTCATATTAAATTAAGAATTACGAATTTGAACACAAATAAAGTCCTATGAATTATATCTGAAAAAACTTGAATTTCCTTACTTATTTGTAGAACCGAGATGTAAGACCGACATCTAGGATTTTCGAGGAAACTATCACACAGAGATTCCGAATCTGGATCCGTTCCGTGTAATTGCTGTTCTCCCTGAAGTCCTAGGATAGAATGTCACGATAAAATTCACTAAACCCCAGATGTTAAGTGAATTTTCCCCTAAAGGCGCTCATGGCGTGCCTTAGAGGGAGTGTGATGCCATACATTGTATGGTCAATTCGGGGATAAATAACTAAATTCCTTATTCAAATTTTAATCATTTACTCCCTACTACAGCTTGTTTTACCATAACAGCATTAAATTCAAACATCTCCTTCTGCGTGTGATTTCTTCGTCAGGGAGTACATCTACGAACAAAAGTATCACATTTTTGAGTCAAATTAATAAAACTTAAAGAACTTCGCATAAAATTGAAAAACACATAATTTAATTACCTTGGCTTCCCTGATCGGGAAACCGCACATCAATTTTAAAAGATCGAGACGCCCTAAATTAAAACAAACATATTTCGTTATTCAGCATTATACGGCGTGCTCACTTTCACTGTGTGTTCAGCATAACTTGCCACAGAAACATACAAATATAATTTAGTTAGCTATGCTTATGTCAAATTTTAATGTAAATTGATGCAGTTTCAAGGAATTCGCAGGTTACAGATGATTTTCACCTTCAATGACTCTTTATACATTAATTTTACTATTATGACTAACTATTACACGTGTGTTATTCCTTAATTTAATCTATACTCGAGTTTACTGAAACACCTAAACTGTGTTTTATCAGATTTTCCCGTATTTCATCTGTGTTTAACTATATCAATTTTATTATTAAATGAAAACGTATACAAAAAACAATGGGTCATTCTCATATGAGAACCGTACCACAAATTTAATTACTGAAATTCCATGTATGGAACGTGCAAATTTTATGTGGCTATAAAATGTTATGGATCTTTCATAAATCGTTTCCAAAAAGAATCAAATAGGTAAAAAATCGTGTAAATTCTGATATAAAGCGGAACGTATTACAACTTTATTATAGTTAAGTGACGCCACATAAGTAATATTACTACCAATTCTGTAACACCAATAGAATAATAATTTTAAACATTTATGGTCAATTTATCGCCCACTGTTATTACACATTTTGATAAGCATTTTTCTTTAACCTTTCACCTTCTTAACAATACACATATCTTATGTTATAAATACACAAACAAGTGCTGATATAATTATTGATAAATGATCAGTGACGACAGTAATGTTCAGTCTATTTGTTATTTATGTCGATGGATATGGCGAAAATTCATAAATTTGTTTTTCTCATTAGCGCAAATAATAGGGACAAGGGGGGTAGAGCAGGTGGATCCCACATTTTTCCTTGTTTTGTGATCGTTTCTTTACTTAATCGGTAAGGTGAAACTGTTTTCTCTAGCCAAGTGTACGAAATAGCGTTTTTAGGAGATGCTTGCGTCGTTTCAGCTATCGGTTATGGCGTCCGTAGCACGGACGTCAGTTTACCTCCAGCCTGATTCACTTCAAGAACACTGCCAGAAAGAAATAATAACGCAGGTGTCCTTAAGCCAGTTCAGCGAGGACAGAAACGTCGCGTAGAGCAAAAGGGCAAAAGCTGGCTTGATCACGATGTTCAGTACGTATAGGGACTGCGAAAGCAAAGCTTGTCTATCCTTTTGGCTTGAAGAGTTTTAAGCAAGAGGTGCCAGAAAAGTTACCACAGAGATTACTGACTTGTGGCGGCCAAGTGTTTATAGCGGCATTGCTTTTTGATCCTTTGATGTCGGCCTTTCCTACCATTGCGAAGCAAAATTCGTCAAGCTTCGGATTTAGACCTTCATGTGAAGGTTAGTTTTACCCTACTGACGACTCGTTGTGATAGTAATCCTGCTCAGTACGAGACATTTGGTTCACGTACTTGCTCGAGCGGGAGATGGTGTGAAGCTAACAATGTGGTATTATGCCTCTAAGGCCGTATCCTTTCTATTCAAAGGTAGCAACGATATCTCTTGGAGTTCTGAGAGTCGGAAGACTTAAAACAATGTAACTTTACTCGGCGATTGTAGCTTTTTGTGGTCGTCGCCCTAGCCTTAATTAATATTGGTATCATCGGTCGGCAGATTCCTTATTGCTCTGTCATGGGTATAAAAACTTGTTTCGGTGTAGGAACTCTAAAACGTCTGTAGATGACTTACATACCCAGCAGGGTGTTGCACCTGGTAGAGCAGTGCTCACGTTGCTATCTACTTAAACTGAAAGATAAATGTAAAAGTGTCAGAATACCTAAAGGTAGTATTTTGCCAATAGGAGTGTTGAAAAGACACGGGACACAATAAAAACTACAAGTGGATCAATCAGCGTTATTATGTTTTGAAACCTGTATCATTCAAGTCACCACCATTGTTCATTACAAACGATTTATTAATATCCAATTGATCAGTCATATCCAGTTCCAGGTAGCTACTCATAAAACTGGCGGTGTTCGCTCTTCCTGAGCCACTGCCGCTAAGCATCACCAAAAACCAATCGCCAAGTACGGCAACGCAATTACTTTAAGAAATGGAGATTAGTACCCAGCCCCAATAAAACTGAGGTTTCTTGCTTTCACCTGAGGAACAGACTAACTAAACATGAACGGCAAGTTCTTTTCGCTGGCCGACCTCTAAAACACAATCATTCCCAAAATATCTTGGAATAAAGTTGGATCGCACCCTCTGCTTCAAAAAACTAAGAACATGCAACAACATTATCCAAAAGCTTTGTGGAACGACGTGGGGAGCTACGGCTTCAACTCTACGAACCAGTGCCTAGTCTATTCGTGTGCTGAGTACTGTGCGCCTGTGTGGTTGAACAGCCATCACTGGCGCAATAAAGACAACCTCAACTCAATGGCTGCCAGTACTCTCTGGAATAGCCCCACCACAGCTCCGAAGGACTGACGCCCTTCTAAGGGAGTATAACAAGATAACAGCCAACAACAAACTAACCATCCATCGAGCAATCCCTCCGCTGCAGATAAACAGGCTCAAATCCCGACAACCACCAATAAGAGATGCAGAAGCGCTCCCAGTGGGAAGATTTTCCTGCCACCAATCGCAGCTTGCATTTAAGGGGAAAACCTTACCTCCTGGATCTGAAATACCCCCGGAAAGAGTAAAATATAATAGAGTTCAATCCCTGAATAAATGGGGCCTCATGCGACTGTGGCGCAACCCGCCAAACTATAAACCACATCGTGAGAGACTGTGAGCTCCGAGCGTTCCAGGGAACGCGAGAGGAGTTCCTCAAAGCCACACCGCTGGCGCTGAATTGGATAAAACAACTGGACATCAAGCTGTAATGTATTTTAATTTACATATACTTTAAGTTGTAACTATGTTTGTTGTTATAACGTGCTATTGTCTTATATACCTTTAATTGTATACCTTTGTTCATTTTACCTATATATTTTACTATTGTCATGTTATTGAGCCATACAATAAAAAAATCCGCAACGCTGATTGGACGGGACAAGGGATTAAGCGACCCAATGAGCATGACCAGTTAAGGATATAAATACAACAGATAATCTGAATTTCCCATCATTTACCTGATTTAAATGTGAGATCAGCCATTTCAAGACGATGGAACTGCAAGGAAATTTCGTCCATGTTTACATTTACCAGTCCTGATGTTCGAGGGATAAGATTAACTTGTTCGTACAAGAAGTTTGACCTTCTTTCCTTCGGAATTGAGACTTTGAGACCATATTACAAGTAACAGTAGGACGGTCGCTTGAGATGTCGGATCATCGCCCTGTAGGGGATGATACCTAGTATTCCAGACCAGAATTCTTTGTCAACCTTTCACTTGTTGCTCCTAGAACTGGAACAATGCGTCTCACAATTCCAGGCACCTAGATCTAGATGAAAACAGAACTCAGCTTATTTATCTAAAACAGTAATTTAGGTAGATTGATAGGTGAATAGAACCTGTCACCCATCGGCGTTCTTGAGGGAACGCGGGATTAGAGACACCAAAAATGGAAACTGTAAGGCGGAGGAGTCTCACTGGGCGTGCTATAAGTGCCTCTTGATTCTATTGTTGGCCTCGCACAGAAAATGACAAGTTATGATAGAAGAAAGATTTGATGTAATACTTTCGAATAGATCATTTGTGCATACCCTTTTAGTGTGGGAAGGTAATAAACAGCCGTTTGGCGTGTCGGACTGGTGATACTTGGTGGTTAGCACGAGTCTAGAACCCTAGGCAAGCCCTACCTACTTCCATCCATACTTGTCACTTCGAGTTTCACCGGGAGTTTTGAGGACAGACTTGTTTGTATGACTGATCCAAACACAGTAACATGCGGCATTATGGCTCTTGGATATTCTAGGAGTCTAGTTTCCCCAAAGAACCCCGCTGGGATCGTAACTATGACTACCTTAAAATCAAACTTAGGACAGAATTAATTAAGCAAAATTATAACTCCAACATTTTCCAAAAACAATGTATACTGTAGTTTAAGACAACATGCCTATATCTCCAGATAGAGTGGACATACTTTGAGTTATTAACAGGAGGAATACACACCTTTCATTTTTCAGTTCGGCAGCAGAAATATTTGGGAATAATACACTTGAAATTCTGTATATTTCAAAAAGTCCAAACGTTTCAAGGTCTAAATCAGACCCCATTTTCCATGTTTTTTCACAAATGAACAAGGAATCAAAAAATTAAAATGATTCGTAATGACAAATTTCGTAAATCACAAAAAAAAATATATGTCATTTGGTGATTTACGAAATTTGTCATTACGAATCATTTTTAACCGACTTTCAAATAGGAGTAGGAGGAGGTTATCAATTCGTCGCGTTTTTTTTTGCTTTTTTTTGTATGTATGTTACCTGATTTCTTCTCCTGTGGTGCACCGTTTTGAATCAATATGGTCTTGTTTAATAGAGTATATATCCGGATTGGTGAAACTTCAAATTTTGGAAAAGAATTCTATTGGTAAAGTAATAAAATTTGTGAATAAACACATGCGTGCATGAAAATCGACCAATATCCCTAATATTTTAGTCGATTTTTCGATAACTCCTTATGGATGTGTATAGTTTTTTAACATTTAATCGATTAAGGAAGATCCTTAGGTGATCTCATATATTTTTCAGCGTCGTGCAACTTGCAGTTTTGCATAAAATCGCCGAAAATTCCAAAATTCTTATCAAAAGTTTCATCGAAATGACATAACGGGCATTTCCTCATAAATATTTTAATTCCAACGTAATAGTGCGGTAATTTTAGGCACTGGAAGTTTTAATTGCGAATTTGAAATTTTTCTATGTACATCTCAAACATATAGGTAGTAAAGCATAATATTTTCGGCTCCTTAAATCAATTAGTACCAAGCTCGTTTTGTTTGAATACTACGCAAATACCTATTTAAATGCACATTTTTCCATTTTGCGAAGACGGTGCTTTTGGTTGTCACATTCTCCCGGCCTAATAGAAAATTCAGTGACAACACATGTCAAACGTTAAACTGCTATATGGCACGTTTATAGACAGGGTGTTTAGTTGTAGGAAACAAAATCACAAAGTAAAGTGATAGGAGTTTATATGAAGATTGAAATATAGGACGGACTAGAATGATAGTGGTCCGTAGGCAGCTGTATATACAGGATGGTTGTTGGCATATAGGGTGGACTGGACGTTTCGTGGTATAAAAATGTTGGAAAAAATGTGAAATTAAAATTATATTGGGTGATAAAAAAACTGTTATTTCATGTGGACATAAGCAAATCATACACAGGATGGTTGAAATATATGCTGGAGTTGAATTATATTTATACAGTGTGATTTTATTAATCTTTTATAGCCCATAAGAAGTCGTATGTACAGGATGGTTGATACATAGGTTGGAGTGGAATTATCTATAGTTATACAGGGTTGTCAAAAAAGTTGAAGAAAGGTTACATGGCGTAGTCCATAAGGCATAAATATATTTTGGGCTTATTAAGTCAACGCGTACTAGTACATTTTGTTCGTAAAGGTTTACCTGTCAATTTAAATGAGAAAGTCCATTAAGGTTATACATACAAAATAAAAAATAAAGAATGAAAACTACCTGAGTTCAAAAAAACTAAAAAGTTGAAAATAAAATATTTAAAAATATATATATATATATATAACCCACTTCTACCTACGAGGGTGAATCAAATATGAACCGGACTTTTGTTTTAAAAATTTTATTGGTATGATCAATACAAATTTTAATACATATTATTTTTCTACATAGTCTCCTCTCATATATATACATTTTTCCCACCGAATCGGAAGTTTTTTAATACCTTTCTCAAAGAATGAAACTGGTCGTGTCGATAACCAATTGCGCACCAACGTTTCTACACCTTCGTTATCCTCAAAGTGGTGGCATCCCAGTTCTTCTTTAAGTGGCCCAAACATGTGGTAGTCACATGACGACAAATCAGGACTGTAAGACGGGTGTTTAAGGGTTTCCCAATGCATTTTGTTCAATTTTCCTTGAGTCAATGCAGCTGTATGTGGCCGAGCGTTGTCATGCAACAAAATTACACTTCGGATAGACATATCCCGCCTCTTTTGCCGACAGGCAACTTACACTTGTTGGAGTAGTTCGCAGTAATTCTCAGCATTAATTGTACGGCGTTCATGCAGAAAATCGATCAGCAGTACGCTTTTCAAACCCCAAAAAAACTGTTGAAAGAATTTTTCCTGCGTAAAGACGGGTCTTGGCTTTCCGCGGTGCTGCCTCTCCAGGTTTTCGCCACTCCATGCTTGCACGTTTGGACTCCGGGGTATAATGATGCACTCATGTCTTATCACAGGTGACAATATGTCTCAAAAACTCATCCCCCCTCTCCTCGATATCTTGCTAACAGCCTTTCACATACGGCAAGACGGTTTGCTTTCTGATCTTCCCTTAGAAGGCGAGGAACCCATCTTGCACACACTTTCCGGTAACCCAACTCATCTGAAATGGTTGATTGAGCACTCCCGTATGATATTCCAACGTGTTCAGCAATTGCCAATACTGTAAGATAGCGGTCACCTTCAATCAGCTCACGAATTGCGTAGATATTCGCCTCATTGATGCTTGTCGTGGGACGGCGTGCATGAGACTCATTTTCCACTGTCTCTCGGCCATCTGAACACTTTTTGTGCCAGTCGTACACTTGGGTCCTTGAAAGTGTTTCATTGCCGAACTGTGCAGATAGTCTAACGCCCTCCCGCGCCAAAAATTTGATAACAACACGTTGCGCAGCAGACGTATGCACTTCTTGCTCTGACATGATGCTACTAACAGCGCATCGACTACGCCTCGCCAAACCGACGAACTCCCCTCTTCTTAACATCCCTACCTAACATATATCGAGATGTCGCGCCACTCGAATTACCTACAGGGCGAGAAACAGAAAAGTCCGGTTCATATTTGATTCACCCTCGTATAAATAAAAAGGTAAAAATAATTATAACAAGATGTATCTTGTTATAATTATTAATAACACATTCAATGTTGTTAGGTACCTACCCAGGAAGTAAAAAATGTGAACATTAAAAGGTGCTCATTCTGTACAAATTAATTACCTACCAATCTAGTATATTTTTGAAGTCGGTGCCAAGCAACTATCAAGTTTGATAAATTAGTAGATAAGTACGCAATGAAGTATTTTAGATTTGCTTGGAACCGACTTCAAAAATATACTAGATAGGTAGGTAATTAATTTGTACACTTAATGAGCACCTTTTACTGTTTACATTTTTTACTTCCTGGGTAGGTACCTAACAATATTGAATGTGTTATTTATTTGCTATAGTTGTATTTTCAGCTTTTTAGTTGTAGCTAGATGTCGGTTATATATTTTTTTAAATGTTTTATTATTTTTTAATTTCTTGTTCATTTGTGTTAATACCATTAAAAATTCTGATTTAGATCTTAATTTATTTAAATATGCAATTTAACTTTCTAGGCACAGTAAAACAATAAGATAAGATAATCCGGTTCCTAATCTTTAACCAAAATTCTGGTAATTATCGTTTCTACATAAATATAGCCATGCTGCTCTGTTATCTTAACTGAATTCTATTATTATTGTTTGTGTAGAAAATTGTCTTTCTTTTTTTTGAAATTTCACGTGAGTATTTCTGACGCACGTTGTTGATGGTCAAGGTTCTCGGGTTTTTTCTTAACATTATGCAAAGCGGTTTATATTGTTTTTGTGCGAATGTTTGGAAGAATCACCGGCATCGGTTCATGTCCTGTTCACCTTGAGGTCAACTGGTGTGCAAACTTTTATCGGGCCGGTTTGGTGAAACATTCTTTCTTCTTTTTTATGAATGAACTAACTGGTTGTGTCTCTGGTCGAGTCCATTAGTCCGTAGTTTGTTTGTACCGTAAATTTTCCTTCAAACTTTTCGGTGTATATTCTTTTTAATTCTTTAAAGTTAATTTACATATAACGTTTAACTATAAATTATTTACAGTTTCTTTTATGTTTACTACAAAAATTTGTTGTGAAGCAGTAGTATTAACCATCGCCAACATTTAATTGGAATGATTCGAAGAACATACACTGAAGGGGTACGAGAAGCAACCAAAGCTCTAGTTAAGGTATGTCCACGACACGTTCATTATTGGACAACACGGGTGAGAGAACTACAGGCACTTCTAGAGCATCTAAACTGTTTACAACCATCCATTAAACACATCATGAACCTGGAAGAGAGTGGGTCCCTACCATTTCTTGATGTGAAGTGCTAAAGGACGAGGACTGGAATCGAAACTTCAGACTAGAGCAAGACAACACACACACACACACACACACAGCCTTGTGTATCTTGCGTAGTCCATAAAGATGTGGTGGTTTGCTGTGATGTGGCGTCAATTGTGTCCTTGTCTCGGGTAGAATGTATATAGGAAATAGAACGGAAAACTTACAACACTCTCAGAGATCATGCTGAATACATTCTACCCGAGACAAGGAGAAAATTGACGCCACATCACACCAAACCACCACATCTTTATGGATCACCCAAGATACACACGCTGGAGTACTTCTCAGACCGATTACAAGTTCGCGCAAGTCAGCAACAGCAGCACTGTAGAAATTCCTTCTACCAATCATCCAAACTTTGGAGGGCAAAACATCTTCGTACGTCAAGCACTCAAAGCACTTTGTCGAAATCATCGGATCCATGAAACTTGGGCCTAAACATTGCTTAGTAAGTTTCGACGATGAAAACCTTTTCACGAATGCACCACTAGACGAATCTCTCAACATAGTGAGAAAGAAACTTACTGAAGACGAAACCCTCATGGAGAGGACGAAGCTGCAAATAGACTCAATCATAGACTTTCTTGAATGTTGTCTCAAGAACTGTTACTTTCAAGAGAAAGACCGGTTCTTCATGCAAGAAGATGGTTTGCCTATCGGTTCCCCGTTATCACCAACCATGGTCAACATGTACATGGAATGGTTCGAAGAACATGCACTGAGGAGGTACGAGAAGCAGCCTAAGCTATGGTTGAGGTATGTCGATGACACCTTCATTATTTGGCAACACAGAGAGACCGAACTACAGGCATTCCTGTAGCATCTGAACGAATCCCAACCATCCATTAGATTACCATGGAGATGGAAGTGAGTGGGTGTCTACCATTCCTTGATATAAAGTGTCAAAGGACTAGGACCGGAATCCAAACAACAGTCTACAGGAAGGCTACGTATACAGGATTATACCTAAACTACAATTCTAACCACCCATCAGCAGCGAAAACTGGCATCATCATAACCATAGAGCCAAAAATAAATACAGCTCACCAGAGGCCTTCACAGAAGAACAAGTAAAACTTACAGAAGACCTTTTGAGGAATGGATATCCAAAAACTATAATTACAATAGCGTTTGATTAACTTGATAAATCACCTAGGCGGGACGACGAAACCAGATAGCAACTGTATTACTACCATACACTAAGAGCTTGTCGGAAAAACTTACACGTATTGAACACGAATTGGAAACCAAAATGATTTTCAAGAGAACAAAAACTTTGAGGACCTTGATCATAAAAACAAAGCCGGATATTCCCTTAATACCAAAAAAAACTGTTTATACAGCATATACTGTAAATGTGGCAATCTCTACATTGGGCAGACAATGTGAACAATTGACACCAGGGTTAAGGAGCACCGCATTGCTACTCAAAGTGTTAGTTAGCTAATAACGCATGGACGAAACACCAGGGTAATTCACACGAGCACTCTTATAGAAGAAAATTTATAGAGAGGACATACATAATCTCAAACGAGAATATACTTAACGAACCCAGTCTCCAAATGAAAAACGCTTTTAGACTCTTTCTTCAGCTACTGCCACTACACACCACTGACAACCAATCGTCAGGTATGGCGACACTTATTCGAAAACAAAGCTTTCTTTTGAAAGGCTTAAATATAATCTCGAGTACCTAAAGAGATAGGCAAAGAGGCGCACTCTAACGGTTGATTTCGTTAACAACGTAACCATGAATTAACATCAAAACTATTAGTCAATTGGTAGCAATGCTCAGTTGGAAGCAACAGTTAAACTTAAATCCAATGAAAATAGTCCAGTATTAAAGAAGTTGTAGTAGAGAAATGTGAGAATTATGACGTCGTGAAGCAAAGTTTGTAGATTGAGCATGTAAAACGATGCTATTGTAGTTTTAATGGTAGTTTGTTAGAGTTTGGTTTTTAACTAAGGTCGTGAAGCATTTGCACCGTTGAAAGACACGGTGATACGAGGGCTGCCTTTTATATTTCGGGATTAGAGAACAAAAACAAATAATAATCTTCGAAAATCGCTTTATTGTTTTTAAAAAATATTCCCCATGAAGATCTATGCATTTTTGCATGCGTTTGAACCAATTGTCGAAGCACTTTTCCACTCTGATTGAGGTATCTCCAAAACATGCATTCTGAACACAGCAACCGCTTCTTCAGGTGTCGAACCTCTCAGTTTGTTTTTTACGTACGGGATTAAAAAGAAGTCATTTGGTGACATGTCAAGACTATACGGCGAAGGACTCATCAAATCGATGTTTTGAGTGGTCAAAAAGCAGTTGTTTAAACCGATGTGTGAGAGCTTGCATTGTCGTGGTGAAGTGATCCGTCTTCGGCGGTTGGTTTTCCTCATTTCTTGGAAGACAACTGGCAAACAAATGGTTGTGTACCACTTAGAATTGACTGTTCTGCGTTGTTCTAGTAGTACGGTTGCGACATGTCCAGTTTTTCCGAAAAAACAGGCAATTATTTGCTTGGAAGTGCTTCGTGCGCGAACAACTTTTGTTGGATTCGGCTCATCTTGAAACACCCATTCAGTCGACTGCTGTTTACTTTCGAGCTCATACGCGTAGATCCACGATTCGTCACCTGTCACTATGTCATAAACGTGTTTTGAAGCACCGCGATCGTATTTTCTAAGCTTTTCTTTCGACCAATCGACATGAGCCTTTTTTTGAACGATTGACAAATTGTGTGGGATCCAACGCGAACAATTTTTTTGACATTCAAATGTTTATGCAATATTGAATGTATGCTGGTTATACTAATGTGTAAGGTTGACTCAATCTCACGATAGGTCACATGACGATCTTGCAATATCAGTTCGCGCACAGCATCAATGGTTTCCGGAACAACAACCCTTTTTGGACGACCTTCACGAAATTCGTCTTGAAGTGAACTACGACCTCGATTGAATTCACCATACCATCGATAAACAGTGGTCCTTGATGGAGTTTCATCGCCAAAAATTAAATTAAATTCATCCATGCACTCTTGCTGACTTAATCCACGTAGAAAGTTGTAAAAAATAATCGCACGATAATGTTCACGATTTAATTCCATTTTTTGACCGAGGTGAATCCTTTAAGTTACTGTAAACAACACATAGCGCTTGTATGTCAAAACGTTCTGAGTACGTATAACGTCAAAAATGTCAAACTTTACGATAGAACTGTCAGTTGTCAGATTGAAACACTAGGGTTGTCCAATCTCGAAATATAAAAGGCAGCCCTCGCAGTAAGTGATTCGAAGTAGCAAATATTCGTATTAGTTTTAGTGCGTTTTAAAAGATTTGAAACGTTCCTAGTTTATTTAGATTAAAGTTCGTTTTGTGCACACAGCATTGTTCATAAAGCATCGTGAATGTAGGCAAATGCTGGAAGAAATGTGATGAAAATTCATAATTTACTTGGAATTCAAAATTGCAACGGGCGACTCTCGGCCATTGTAGTTTTTGAACATTAATGAAATGGATACTGTTTGAGAACTTTGTAAGACTGAAAAACAATGTTATATGGACGAAACTGTGATTGTTAAAATTGAATAAACTTCCTTACTGTTGAAACTTGTTATTGAATGTACCCGCAAATATGAAGGGAAATAACAAATTGTGTTACTACGCCTCTATGCAGATTTAGTGTTCGATCCAGAGAAAATCAGTAGTTCCCCCATGTAAACAAGGTCCTTACCAAAGCCCCGAAAAACCCTAACGTAAACATGGTCCGGATTTATATCTGCACAGCATTTAGTAAACATAGGTTGCTGGCTTGATCCGAACTAATAACACACCTCCCTTTGTCCTCATGGTCAGATTCGAGCCTGATTGAACTATCTGTTAGTATTCAACACTGATTTACGAGATAGAGGATTAAGCGACCCAATGAGCATGACCAGCGACCCATGAGGGGTTAAGGGTATAAATACAAGAGATCATCTGAATTTCCCTCATTCACCTGATGACGATATCAGATAAAAAACTATTGAATTGTGAGACCAACTACTTTAAGTTCAAGGAAACTTGGAACAACGAGTTTCATTGTGCACTAGCATCAGACTAACAGTATTGGAAAAGCTTACTAGGCTTTCCACTTATACACTTTTCGATAAGCCAATTATGATTGGTTCTGACATAAGTATGCCACGCCTCCTTACCAGGTTCTGAGCTATGCCCCCAGTCCTTAGAGGTCAGTGAATTGTAAATGTAAAAACACAGTTTTGCATCCTAACACCAAACCTTTATTTTAAACACTCAACAACTCTAAGTTGTCATCATCAAGGGGTAAACCAGTTGTTGAAACGGCGTTGAGTGTTTAAAAATTTGGTGTTAGGGTCCAAAATTTTGTATTTACATTTATGACACACCAAAGGTTCCACAGCTTTTCCATTGCCAGTGAGTTAAACATCTTACATCCAAGAGCCTAAAATAAATTAATTTATGTGAATTTAAAAGAAAGATCGACTTTTAATAATAAAGAAGGGTCAATAATACAATAAATCCAAAAGCATACAGTAACCTAAACAGGCTTTGAAGGAATCCGATGAAGACATATTAGTTAACGGCGACACCTGACAATATCAGATAGGCATAGAAGGCAATGGTATTTGCTGAGAGTGTAAGACACAAATACTGACGATGAACATAAAACTAATTAAAAAAGTTAAAAGATATAATAAACAACGTATAGCAAAAGCTAGAGCAACATTTGTAAGAATGTGTATAGTTTTTAGAACTCTTGAACTACCGCTGAAAACCAAAATCAAGTACTGCTATTTTATACTTTTTCAGTCCTGGAGCTGGAGCAGAGGCTAGGACGCTCGCTGAAGCGACCACGAAAAAACTTGAAGCGTTTAAGATGTGGTGCTATAAAAACATATTAACAATATTCTTGTTATGAATAAGATGTAAATCAAATTATGTTACCTCTGTAAGGAATTAACTACTTAAAGTTTAAATATATTTTATTTACATTTCTGGTACATAAATAAGAAAATGGAGTAACCTATCCTTGTTTTTATATATTGCTAGGAAATTACTAGGTGTAAATAACAAAATATCAGTGAAAATTATAACATATATACTTAACAACATCCAAGGGGAATTTCATAGATATTTGTTAATTTTAGACCAGGAACATTATTATAAAAATATTACACAAATATGTAATTATTGTGAAACGTTAATTTATATAATTAATTTTAAAAGCTTAACATTTTTTAAAAGCATAACAAACACACAGTTGCCGAATATTCTTTGCTAATCAAATTATCTTGAAAGTGTCTTCAAGGACTTGATTGCGACTATGATTACTACTAAAAGTATTTAACCTATTAAACTGAAATTAAATTTTCACTGTGACATTTTGATATGTGAACATATGAGCTAAAGTACCAGGTACTTCTTATTGCAATTTAAGGAAACTGCGACTCAGTGGCAACAATAAATCTATAAACTTCTTCATATAAATTTTCCCTCACCCTGTATACCTCATTCATATTTACATACAGCTAATGACAAGTATAAGGCGCAGAAAATGGAAACACATAATAAAAACTGAACATTCCACGGTTGTAAAAAAATGTAATGAGATTTACGTAAGCCTGATTTTCTGTTGACAATACAGATTTAAAATTCTCATCGATTAATAGGAAGACATTTGAAGTTCCGCGGCGACGATTTTATTCGTATCACGAATGGTGTTCATTAACCAATGAGAACGCTACAATGGAGGCGTCACAGAACACATGTCAACTGCTTGTCTCTGCGTGATACCTTTTGCCGCCATATTGCTAATAGTTCACGCTAGACTCTAAATACTACGTCAGCTGTCAACCGGGATATCTATATGGCCACTGATATTTCAAATTCTCGTCACCACCAAGAGGAGCGATTACGTTACAGCTGACCAATAGCGTGTCGGCAAAAGGGTGTGGTCACTTGGCGGCATAAATCAAAGAGCCGCCTTATCTCGTGACCTTGAAAATTTTCCTAGGAGTATCAAAATCGACGTTAAACTCACTCTTGGTAGAGTGGCTGAATATGTCAACAGTGTTGGACTGTCTGAAACATTTATTACGTAATTGTTAATAAAATAGTATTATTTCTTATGTACTACTTGTTATCTCCGTGCATTCTCAAATAAACTTCATTCATGTTTTGTCAAATCGACATAAAATGCTTAATTTTTTTAAATTCTGTATCATAATCATAGAACGATATTCCTTTTCGATTTCTAAAATTAAAGAATGATTGCGATTCCTCCAAAAATACAGGCACTAGCTATAGTCTCTTCTTGATTTAGGCTATAACGATGCTATTGTTAGAATAATCAGGACCAAAATCGACGCTTATAATAAAATAAAACATTTAAAAAATATATAACCGACTTCTACCTATAACTAAAAAGCTAAAAATAATTATAACAAAATACAACTCTAGCAAATAAATAACACCTTCAACGTTGTTAGGTACCTACTCAGGAAGTAAAAAATGTAAACATTAAAAGGTGCTCATTCTGTACAAATTAATTACCTACCAATCTGGTTTATTTTGAAGCCGGTGCCAAGCAAATCTGAAATCCTTCATTGCGTACTTATCTACTAATTCATCAAACTTGATTGTTGCTTGGCACCGACTTTAAAAATATACTAGATTGGTAGGTAATTAATTTGTACAGAATGAGCACCTTTTAATGTTTACATTTTTTACTTCCTGGATAGGTACCTAACAACATTGAATGTGTTATTTATTTGCTAGAGTTGTATTTTGTTATAATTATTTTTAGCTTTTTAGTTATAGGTAGAAGTCGGTTATATATATTTTTTAATGTTTTATTTTCAACTTTTTATTTTTTTTGAACTCAGGTAGTTTTCATTCTTTATTTTTTATTTTGTATGTATAACCTTAATAGACAGAACCAGGTAACATTGAAAGCCTCAACATTACACAATGATAATTTCTCATTTAAATTGACAGGTAAATCTTTACGAATAAAATGTATTAGTACGCGTTGCCTTATGGACTACGCCATGTAACCTTTTTTCAACTTTTTTGACAACTCTGTATAACTACAGATAATTCCACTCCCACCTATATACCAACCATCCTGTACATACGACTGCCCACGGACAAGCATAAATTTGTTAGCTGCCTTCTGTAAAGTATAGGACGGAGTAGAATCTATCCCATATTTACGGAGTCAAATCCGTCCTACATTTCAACCATAGTATATAACTCCTTGTGGGCTACTCCATAAATTATTTCATTTTAACATTTTATATTATCGCCCTGTGTAACATTAATTCCTCTCCACACTTGCAACTTCTTATGGGCTATAAAAGAAATATGTTTTTAATCACACTGTATAAATATAATTCAATTCCAGCATATATTTCAACCATCCTGTATATGATTTGCTTATGTCTACATCATTTAATAGTTTTTTAACCACCTTATATAATTTTAATTTCATATTTTTTCCAACATTTTTATACCACCAAATGTCCAGTCCACCCTATATTCCAACCATCCTGTATATACCGCTGCCTACGGCCCACTATCAATCTAGTCGGTCCTATATTTCAATCATCATATAAATGCACTCCTTCTATCACTTTACTTTGTGATTTTGTTTGCTATAACTAAACACCCTGTGTATAAACGCAGCAAATAGCAGTTTAGAGTTTGACATGTGTTGTCACTGAATTTTCTATTAGGCCGGGAGAATGTGTAAACCAAAAGCACCCTCTTCGCAAAATGGAAAAATTTGCCTGGTATACAAACAAAACGAGCTTGGTACTCATTGATTTAAGGAGCCGAAAATACTATGCTTTACTACCTATATGCTTGAGATGTACATAGAAAATTTTCAAATTCGCAATTAAAACTTCCAGTGCCTAAAATTACCGCACTATTACGTTGGAATTAAAATATTTATGAGGAATGTCCGTTATGTCATTCCGATGAAATTTTTGATAAGAATTTTGGCATTTTCGGCGGTTTTCTGCAAAACTGCAAGTTGCACGTCGCAGGAAAGAATATGAGTTCACCTAAGGATCTTCCTTAATAGATTAAACGTTAAACACTATACACATCCATAAGGAGTTATCGAAAAATCGACTAAAATATTAGGGATATTGGTCGATTTCCATGCACGCATGTGTTCATTCACAAATTTTATCACTTTACCAATAGAATTATTTTCCAAAATTTGAAGTTTCACCAATCCGGATATATACTGTATTAAACAAGACCATATTCATTCAAAACGGTGCACCACAGGAGAAGAAATCAGGTAACATACATACATAAAAAAAATCGAAAAAATACGCGACAAATTGATAATCTCCTCCTTTTGGGAAGTCGGTTAATAATAAATGGCCGGCATTGCCAACAATAATCAACCCTCTGATTTAATGTCTGTGGTGTTCTGAAGATGGCGCTACTGCGATACAATATTCCCTATCCCTATCTGAATTCCCAGTCTCTGGGACTGACTCGACCTCTTGCTGATTGCTTTCTACACTGCCATCCTGAAGTAAGTGGAATAGATCAGAATTTTGTAGAACCAACGAGATCATTCGCGAATTTTTAATTGACACTGCATTGCTATTTGCTCTTGTGACCACCAAATGTCCAGAAAATGAAAACTGTTTTGGCATTTTGAAACTTTAATATTAATTTTTAATTAATATTTATGGCCTTGAAGCGGGTACTATTGTAAACCCTTGCCCTAGAAAAACTGGTCAGTTTTTTAAAAAAATCTGATACCACTTGTAAAAGACAATTCATGTAAATATTTTTGGGTAGTGTAGGGAAAATCGCTTGCTTATTACTTTAATGAAGACCAGCAAATATTGTTTTAATTAAAAATGAATACACCATCATGGTTCTTCTGTAGTTGTTAATTAAAAATTTCCTGAAGATCGTAAGGCAATCAAATAAAATTCCGGTGCCTCTTCTTACAACAGTCCGAAACATCTACGAATCCAATTAAATTAAATAAATTCGAAACATGTGACTATCGCGTGATTAACAAACAAGACGAATATTATTAAAATTTGCTTGTTTTTTATTTCTACGATAATCTGTTTTTAATTCAGATAAGTACCAGTTATGTAGTGTCAGATTTAATTTCAGACATTATTATTATTCTGAAAAACGTTGTTACTTGGTTTCATAACTTGTTGTTTGGTAACGCAAAATCACGAGATGCGAGCCTGCAGACTTTGATATTTCAGCGGAACATCTTAATCTGTGACAAATTAAATACGTTTCTTGATAACCCAATTGTTTTCGTATATGGGAATATTTATGAAATAATTTATATGTAAAAAAGAACCGACTTCAATTGGCTTAAAATAAAAACCAGTTAGAAACTGTATGCAACATCCCTCTCTCTCTCTCTCTATTCGGTTTTATTGGCCTAAGCTGCCAGGGCTATCCGGCCAGTCAATGTGGGGTTCCAGAGAGGATTGTCTGGGAATTCCCATACCTCTTCTGGAATTGTTCTAGTAGTTTTTCTTTATGTACACGTTTATATACAGGACGAGGCAACCTATAACTTCCGGCTATATCACTAACTAACACATATATTCACTTCCCTCTTTTAAAAGCGTCTTTAGGGTTGTAGAATGTAAAGAATTTGAAAGACAGGAATTAAATGAGTACACTTTTAAGGATTGCTAGCCTAAGACATTCACACGTGTGGTCGCCCCCCCATCTTGACCGGAAGTCCCCGTATGCAATACATAACTATTTTCTGACATATATTCTTTTTTATCTGGTGTAAGGTACAATCTATTGATTATTCTACCGTATTCTTATCTCTTCCTCTCTCGCTAATTTGTATATTTTTTTCTATATTATCCACATACATTTTAATTATTTTATTATTTGGACTATTTGCTATAAGTGTAACTCTAATTCACCCTATACTGTAACCACCCTGTATACGTGTGTATTGGTCAACCAAAATAAATTATTTGTCTATAACTTTCTGAATCACCCTGTACAACTATAATTCAATTCAGTTCTACACCATATTGCTACCGTCCTGTATAAATATTAATCCTCTCCACCCTATTGACTGTTTCTATTTTTCTGTTGTTTAAATCACCCTGTATACCTATAATTTTACTTCGCCCCATATCTCAGCTATAAGCAACTACTTATGTTCCTCACTATAAAACATTTTTTTAAACCATTTCATTGCAAATTCGAACATTTATTTCATAGTATCGTTCTGTGACTAGTCTGTCTGTACTGTGTATAACTATAGTTTCACTTTACTCTTATTTCAACCACCTTGTATACGCAACTACTTAAGTGCCACTCAATACAACATTTTTTGAACCAACTTGTATAACTTTAATTCTATTCCACCTTAGATTACAACCATGATATAAATGGAACTGCTTATGTACCACCCAATATCACATTTATTTTGAAGATTTTTTGAACCCACCTATTTAACTGTAATTTTACTTCGACCTTTATTCAACTGTGCACATTGCTTGCCGCTTGAATTTTAATGTACGCACAAACACACACCTACCACCGTATTCCGTATACCCAACAATTTTTCTTTTCGATACACTATTGGAATAATTTGGTCCATTTCACTCGACTGCAACCCCTATAAAATGAAAAGCGTTATAAACATCTTGTACAATATACTTTCATGGCATTGTCTTCTAAATGTTATTTGTGACATATTCTTGATTATTTTTGTGTTTTCTTGGGAAATAACACCACAATCGAAATGAAAACTTTCAATTTACAATTTACATTTACAATGGATATTTTAAAGCCACTGACAACGAACTCAGAATCGACTTTGAAACGTTTGATTTTTCTTTCAATATAAAGCTTTTTATTTCGATTGTGGTGTTATTAGAAAAACAAATTTCTAGCTTAAATCTAATCTAAATATTTATGATGAAAATTTGACATTTACATTGATGTTTACCGTTTTTTTTTGCACATATTTTTACGATTTTAAGAAAAACCCTGTGTTTTACGTTTTAGAAAATTATATGAAATCAAGCTGTAAGTTCAGTTTGTACAATACTATTTAAAATATTCAAATTCGTTGAGCCGTTTTGGGGAAAACAGTGCAGATTCATTGAAATTCAATGAATGTACTACATTCATTGAATTTCAATTACTGATTTTTCTGATTTTCTAGAGAACCGTAAATCTCACAATCTAGAAAATTATATAGTAACTTTCTGTAATATTCCTTATACAATGTCGTTAAAATCATGAAAATTGCCCAAGCAAAAAAAATTTGAGTGATAACTCATTAGAATTAGGTACTTATTCGCCTTTGCTTTTTGATTATTTTGTTGATTTGTTCAAACCGTTTCTGTGCTACGTTTCACAATTTCTAAATCTTTCTTTATTCTGAATCTCAGAAATGTGTTAAATATTTTCCACCTACCAAAAATTTTAGACCCAACTGCAGATTTAAATATGCATTTTTTTAACAGAAAATATGAACACATAATGTCGATCACCAAAAACAAAAACAATAACGAGTTATTTAAATATTTAAGTGCTATTGTTATATATATGATATATCTATTATATATACAGGGTGTTTCTAAAATAAGATTTTTCTTCTGGGTTTAGAACACATTAGAAGGAGCCAAAAAGTCCCTGTTTACATGTGCCCTAAAATGCTCCGATAGGAAGTTATATGCCTTTAAAATGGTTCAAACAAAACTTTCTTGTTTTCTGTTGTTGAAAAAACGGTCGAAAACAAAAAACTATAACGATAAATAAAATAAATGCTACTCCGGTTTTCGACGTGCAAATCATGAGCGTTCTATTTAGGGGGGTAAAGGGGGTTTTCGAACAGTAATTTATTTAAAACAATTTCACAATTTTTTCTAGAGATTTATAAAATTTTAATAATTTCCCAATCACCACTTTTACTAAATATATATTATATAAATTAACTAAGGTAATATTTAACTAGCTGTCGCCGAGTGGTCGAAATTCGACCAATTGTGTCAATATCTCTGGCATGTTAAGTAACCTGAAAATTTTATCGTGACATTCTATCCTAGGATTATAGGGAGAACAGTAATTACACGAAATAGATACAAATTCGGAACCTCTGTGTAATAGTTTCATCAAAAATCCTAGATGTCGTTCTTACATCTCGCTTCTACAAATAAGTAACGAAATTCAAGTTTTTTTCAGATATAATTCATAGGACTTTATTTGTGTTCAAATTCGTAATTCTTAATTTAATATCACAACAATTCAACCGCTAATGTGCTACCCTACATATTTATTTTTTCTAACCTCCCTGTATAGCTATAATTGCACTCAATAATTCCATATCATTATATATATTTCCACGACTCTGTATATGCAACTGCTCATGGACCACGCATAATATTTTTTAACATTTTTGAACCACCCGGTAAACCATTCTGTATATGCCACTGCCTATGAGCCACCGTATTTACTCTTTTTGTTTATGAAATTTTTAATTATCTTCTGTAACTATAATTCTACTCCGACCTATATTTCCCACGAAAAAAATGATTTCTAACATATCTAGAATCGCCCTGTATAATTATAATATACAACGATTACTTTACCACTAAACAATAACAACTCTTGCATGCCACTTCCAGTAGTACATGCTCTAAGTATATTGGTCCCTCTATATATAATTACTCAATGTTTTGAGTCTGGGGGCGGCGGCACATTCAGTTGTTTGGCGTTGACAATATGGACGTAAATAGTGAATTTTTATTATATTTTATTTAATGAATGAAACAAAATTATAAATTAAGATTAGCATCCTGCACTGAAGGTCGTCAATAGCTACTAAACAAAACAAAAATGAAGAAAATCGGTTGAGAGATAGAGGACAAAATGGTACCTAATCGTTTTGTCTTTGCCTATTTATATATAGATACTCTCTTCGAAGATGTCATTCACAAAATTGTTAAGATTCTATAAAGCTTAAGTTGAAAAAAAATTGAAATAAAAAAATTAAAAAAGTTATGTAAGACCCATACATTTTTTTCTATTTATTTTCGACCGTTTTGTCAATAACAGAAAAAAAACAGCTTTGTTGGTTCCCTTTGAAAGATATAAATTCCAAAGGGTGCGTTTTAGGGCACATGTTAATGGGACTTTTTGGTTTATTTTAATGAGTTCTATACAGAACAGAAGAAACACCCTGTATAGTAAATTACTGTATAAATCAGACAATATATATTATATATTATATATAACATACATTTTTTCTGGTCAGGGAACCTTCATCAGTAGCGCTTCCCACAATTGAATGTCCTCTCGAACACTTCTTTATGTATTTGAAACATTTCGTTAAATTTGAAGACGCGAGATGTAAGACCGACATCTAGGATTTTCGAGAGAATCAGCACACAGAGGTTCCGAATCTGGAGCCGTTCCGTGTAATTGCTGTTCTCCCTCTCGAAAATCCTAGATGTCGGTCTTAGATCTCGCGTCAGGTTCCCTGACCAGAAACAATCTATGTTATATATAATATATAATATATATTGTCTTGCGTACAAAGGAATGACACCTCGAAGAGAGTATTCAATATCTCTGACAGGTGAAGTAACCTGAAAAATTTTATCGTGACATTCTATCCTAGGAGTTAAGGGAGAACAGCAATTACACGGAACGGCTACAGATTCGGAACCTCTGTGTGCTGATTCTCTCGAAAATCCTAGATGTCGGTCTTACATTTCGCGTCTTCACATTTCTTTTTATACTTCATTTTTATATTTTACCTAAGCTAATACATACACACACACATGTTGTCGACCCGCCATCTTCACCGCAAGTCTTTCTTAGGCAAAACGTCTTCAATTCAAGTTTTCAATGTCAATCAAACCCTTGTTTCGATTTATATAATCGACACTTTTCTACTACCGGTAGTTCAAAACCAATCTTCAATTAGTCATTGCATATTTGTACATAATAACGGCCACGACTTCTTGAAGGTCACTGCCAGCTCGTGATATGTATAGCAAATTTTATGCGTAACTATGAATAAGCTCAAATCGCTGCTCATTTCAATGATGCACTTTCATAATAAAAGAATGCTTTTCTGAATGGCAACGTTATTTTCCTACTGGTCGACGATTCCACAACAATAACATTTTATGAATATTAGGAATGTGTGAATGATGTTCAGCCATTGGTAATAGTTTTTTATTCTGTTTTCATGACAGCTAACAAACGCTGGTGTATAAAGCTAAAAGTCAAGGTATGTGTAATGAACCTGAAAATAATAAAGAGCAATTATATATCTTGTGTAATAGGTCTTTAGACAAAAACTGTCTATTTCGAACACTTTATTGAGGTAATAAAATGACCGTCCCTAAAAAAAAGTAGAGACAGTAATAGTAAACATTAATAATAATGAATGGAAACACAAGAATTGTTTAGAACATAAAAGCTTTTTATACAGGGTGTCGTTTAATGACATGCTAATATTTAACCGATTTTTAACCGACTTCCAAAAAGGAGGAGGTTATCCAGCCGTCGGCATCTTCTTTATGTTTGCTCAATGATTGTTCAAAAACTCTAAAAATGCTCAATCAAACTGAATATTTTAAATTGTATTCTAAAAAGAGATGTTCCAGCTTGATTCCGTATAAATTTCTATAACATACACATAAAGGTTTTCTGAAAATCGGAAAAATGTGTACAAAAACGGTAAAGATAAATGTAACAAATTACAAACTGCTCAAAGTTTACACCCAAGTGTTTCCGACGTTTTGTGTATCAAACAATTTGATTGTTTAAATTCTTAAGATTTCTGTCTCTCTCACACACACACACAGTATTGCGACGGTCCTGATACCTTTAAAACCACCCTGTATAAGTATAAATCCTCTCCACACTACTGACTACTTTTATAATGTTTTTCTATGATTTTACTCCGCCCCATATTTCAAGTATTACATTTATGCAAGTGCTCATGGTCTACCCTATATTACAACATTCACAGTTTTGAACCACATTTTATAAGACCAATTTTACTCTACCATTTATTTCAAGGACTCTGTATATGCAACTGCTTCTGAATTTTATTAAACTCATATTTAAAATTTTAATATAACCCATCCTATAATTCAAATATCCCTAACTGCTTATGCTTATGTAACCAATTTTTTATACACCCTGAATAACAAGAATTTTGCTCCACCCTTACTTCAAACACCTTGTATAAGCAACTAGTTAAGTTTCACTATATACAACTTTTTTCACCGCTCTTTATAACTGTAATTTTACGCCACCTTACATTTCAACCATCCTGTATATTCAACTGCTTCTGTATAACTGTACTTAAACTCCGTCTTATAACGCAAATATCCACTCTGTATATCAATAGATTAGCTACAGTCTTATTTCAACCACATTATATTCGCTACTACTTATGTGAGACTCAATACAATATTTGAACTACCCTGTATAAGCATTTCAATGCCAACTTATATTTCAACCGTCCTTGTCTACAACTGCTTATGCACCACCTAATGTCACATGCACGCACGCACACACCTACAACCGTATACCATACAGAAGAGATCGCCAGTATAACAACTTTTCGTTTCAATAAACTAATGAAATATTTTCAGCCATTTCAAGCGACTATAAACCTCGTTACTTAACTTCGTCTCTAAAAGAAACTGACTTTCAAATGAATCAAATAGAGAACCATTACAAACACCCTGTACGTTATACTTTCATGACATATCTTGACATTTAAACTAGATATTTATGATGAAAATTTGACATTTACCATGATGTTAACAGTTTTTTGCATATATTTTTCCGATTTTCAGAAAAATGGTATGTTTTATGTTATAGAAAAATATACGGAATAAAGCTGGAACATATTTTTGTAGAATACAGTTTATAATATTCAAATTGATTGAGTAGTTTTAGAAAAAACAGTGAAGATTCATTGAAATGTAGTCTATTATTTTTTTTTTCTGATTTTCTAGAAAACCGTAAATCTCATGTTCTAGACAATTGTATGGTACCTTTCTGCAATGTTCCTTAGTATTATGCAGTTTAAATCATCAAATTTTCCCATACATAAAAAAAAAGTTGCAGGCGAATTGATAAACCTCCTCCTTTTTGGAAGTCGGTTAAAAATCACGAAAAAAGATTCTTGGAAAATCGAAATTCGTTAATCAGAACTGGAGATATGGCAAAATAAGTGCTGAAAACTTTGCAAACTGACGGTTTTCTCAGTTCTTGTCAACGTCTATAGTTCCGACAAAATTTTCAATTTTATAACAAGCTGTAAAAATTTTTAAGTACAATTTTTTCCCAAAACATAGCAAAGATAACACAGGCACACAAAATAATAAAAAAAGTCAAATTCCACGGAGGTGACCTGTCAGGTTATATGTTTTTCGGGTCGCTGATTCCGATCTGGGATCGGTTTTTTGCATCACATCGTTTTCAAGGTCATTTGAAGGTCAACTTCTGAAAAAAGGCTCAAAAAAATCTGGAAAAATTCATACATGGGTTTTTCAGAACGCTGAATACGATCCGCTGTCGGTTGAACTTTATCAGCACAAGGTCAAGGTCATTCGAAGGTCAAATTCTGAAAAAAGGCTTAAAAAATCTGGAAATTTTCATACATGGGTTTTTCAGCTCAAGGTCAATGTCATTTGAAGGTAAAATCAATAATGATGTTAAAAAAAATGAAAAAAATTATATATAGTGTTTTAGGAGTCGCTGAGTCTAAATCTTAGCTCATTTTGTCCATATCTAGTATTTCCAAGTCATTGAAATATGAAAATAACAATCCATATATCCAGTTTGGTAGAGCTACATCAAGCCATTAAGTTCATTACAAGTTCATTATAATATCAAAAAATCAATTAGATACATCCACACATCTAGACATCCGTACATCCCCACATATACACACATTTACTCATCAACGCATCTAAAAATTTACACATGCAGAGATCTGCATATCCGGAAATACATCCGGACATCTCTGGTAAATGCAATTTTTGCATTTTAAGTTAAAAAAGAAGACAACTTCTTATTTCAAGGTACTTTCTCTTTTTTGATCCTATAATGAATTTGTACATTGTTTGATGTAGGTCTGCCGAACTCGATATTTGGCTTGTTATTTTCATATTTGAATGGCCTTGAAAAAGCCAGACTCTTAAAACCAATATATTATTTTTTCAATTTTTTTAATCCTACCTTGTTGATTTGACCTTCAAATGACCTTGACCTTGAGCTGATAAAAGTCAAACGACACCGGATTCGTAGTCGGCATTATGAAAATCCCATGTATGACTTTTTAATCTTTTTCAGAATTTGACCCTCAAATGACCTTGAAAACGATCTGATGCGAAAAAACCGATGGCATATTCGGAATCAGCGACCTGAGAAACATATAACCTGACAGATGACCTTCGTGGACTTCGGATTTTGTTTTATTTTGTGTGGCTGTGTAATTATTTGTTATCGTGTTGGAAATTTTAAGAAATGAATTACATATTCAGAAGTCATAACCGATATTCTTGGATTTAAGTCAAATATCCAAACCCCAATAGGTCTTTCTAGATCGGTAAGTTTTCAAAATATTACATTTTCAAATGATAATGTACCTTTATAAAAGAAATTATTTTAGAGTAACTTGTATTTATTTGTCTCCAGTATCAATCACTTTCTGTTCGTTTCTTATAAATAAAGTCAACATGCTAACGTTTATCGTTTTCACAGTTCGAGTCGCGCTTGACGATCTGTATCGATATTCTTCACCGGTTATGGTTTATTACTTCCCTCGATGATAAGAGAATGTGAACTTGAGGTTCGAGAATATTCTTGTATGTCACTAACGTGACATAATATTAAGATATCGTAAACAAGTTTTATGTTAATGAACCAATATCTACCTACCTTGATGTCCTATTAGTCAGCGTATAATTGCTATGTGTAGTAATGGAGGCACTTGGTGATTGTGTCGTGATTTAATCATAGATACTGCGGAAAAAAGGCGTTACGTATGATTTTAATAACGAAGGAACTGGAATTCGAGATCGAATGATTTGGAATCACCTTAATGAATAAGCGATCGATCCAAAACAATAAATTATTTATTTAGACACTTTATTATAATTTGTACAAACATTTACGTTAATATAAAATTTAGGGACTTTCAAGATTTAATTTTTCTTTACAAATTATTACAAAATGTTTATTGTCCTTGCATTCCAATAAAGAATCAAGTTTAGTCACTTCGACCCTTCGTATGGAAAAATGGCTCAAACAGATTCTATGAATAGTTTTCGAGATACAGGATGTTAAAAATCGAAAATGCCGCATTTTAAATATCAGATTTCACATGATAGATGTGTTTTATTTCCGGTTAGTGGAGAATTTGTTATTAGTATATTATTGAACATAAATATTTCACAAAACTATTGTCATCAATTTTCCTGGATTACAGAGTATTTCAAAAATACGTAACATGTGCTTTTGGAAAAAATCATTTTTTTTAATACAACGTTGAAAACATAAGAAGATGTTTTTGCACAATTAATATCTCATTAAAGTAATAATTTCGTGGATATGCTTCATATAATATACAGTGCGAGCCATAAATAGAGCTAGAGAAGGCATATATTTTTTTCCTCTATTAATGAGTCATCCTGTACGAACCATTCGTACTGCAATTTTAATAAGACAATAAGCTGATATATGATCCATCTCTTGATACTCAATAGGATGTTAAACTCATTACAAAAACTATACATATTGAAAAAAGGTAGTTTTTTTAAACAACCCTGTAGTTTTAAATTCTCTCCGTCAACTTTGTATATTATAACATTGTTACTTTAACAAAAGTTCAATGTTTAACTGTTTAACTCTGTATAATATTTTTTCACAAGCCTGTATAACTGTAATTCTACTGCACCTTCTATTCCAAGAACCCTGAAAATTCAAGCGCTAATGGCCTTCCCTATATAATTATTTTATTAGTTATAATTGCACTCTACTCTACATTTTAAGCACCCTATATATGCAACTACTTATGTGCCACCCACGAAAAAAATGATTTCTAACATATCTAGAATCGACCTGTATAATTATAATATACAACGATTACTCTATCACTAAACAATAACAACGCTTGCATGCCACTTTAAGAAGTACATGCTCTAAGTATATAACAGCAGTGGTCCTTCTAAATATATTTACTCAATATTTTGAGTATGGCGGCGGCGGTACATTCAGTTGTTTGGCGTTGACATTATGGACGTAAATAATGAATTTTTATTATATATTATAATATTATGAATTAATATTAGCATTCTGCACTGAAGGTCATCAGTAGCTAGTAAAGAAAACAAAAATGAGAAAATCGGTTGAGAGACAGAGGAGAAAATGGTAGCTAATCGTTTTGTCTCTGCCTATTTATATATAGATTGTGGTGTTATTTCCCAAGAAAACATAAAAATAATCGTAGCATTTGAGTTTTGTACAACAATTTAGTTGTTCCATAGCTAAGTATTACCTATATACTAGTTCTGTTCATAATTATAACATCATAACTACTCTGATTATACAAGCTTACAGATTAAGTCGACCTAGATCCTTTAGAAGGTTGATTTGACCACGAAATACAGATTTCAAGATATTGGAATCTGAAGCTAAAAAATTTAGGCGTTTTTTTTTTGTATATTGCCCTCTTTTTGGGATTTTTTTGCTTTATTATTCTCAACACTAAAATTGCAATTGACTGATCCGACTGGGTCGAAGTAGATAATTAATAGTTAAAAATTTAAATACAGTTATAACATTTGTTTCCCAAATTATTTAAGAAGCATTATGATGCAGATGTGCTTAAAAATTTCTACGTTTCATTAGCTATACAACAAGGTATAACAATTTGCAGACGCGAGATGTAAGACCGACATCTAGGTTTTTCGAAAGAAGTAGCACACAGAGGTTCCGAATCTGGAGCCGTTCCGTTTAATTGCTGTTCTCCCTTAACTCCTAGGACAGAATGTCACGATAAAATATTTCAGGTTACATCACCTGTCAGAGATATTGAATACTCTCTTCGGGGTGTCATTCCTTTGTACGCAAGACAATATATGTAATATATATTGTTTCTGGTTAGGGAACATTCATCAGATGTGCTTCCCACAATTGAATGTCCTCTCGAACACTTCTTTATGCATTTGATACATTTCGTTAAATTTGAAGACGCGAGATGTAAGATGTCGGTCTTACATCTCGCGTAATTAAGTACAAAACCACATTTATTACTGTTTTACAGAAAGTATAAAATTACAGTTCATGTTCAACATGTCCGCCTCTGTTTCGCACACATTCTAGCTTTTTTAAATAATTTATTTGAATGTATATCTATTACCTATAAACCGTCTACTCCGACCCGGTCGGTAGAGTTTAGTGTTGAGAATAATAAAGAAAACTTATCTAGTAGACAAATATTGCAAAAACAAATAAATGAGAGGAAAAAACCGAAGAAATAGGGCAATATATATAAAACGGCATTTTTTTTCAAACTTCAAAATAGAATATCCTGAAATCCTTAAGTTTGGTTTACGGTGTTTCATGATGAAGGATCTACGTCGGCATAATCTGTAACCCTGTATTCTCACATATAAGATATACTTGAAGAATTCAATATTAGCAGACAGAAATTATAAGATCGTTTCACTTTATATGTTTTTACATCAAATGGTCCCTCGTAATTCTCTCAAATTTTCACGTCTAACCATGTAAAAACAGTCGAGTTATGAACCTTACTATTTTATTCAAGACCCTCGTAAAGGCCATCGGCGTTAAAACTACTTAAATATTTAATAGCTGCTTGAACTGAGAACCATCCGAAGAGGTAAAAGCCACTTCTGAATGTCTTCAACTTGCTCTTTGATTTAGCAATGCGATGACATCAACTTAAACTAAAAGGAATAGGAAAGACTATTTCGATGTTTGAACTTTCGATGCTCTCGCGAATACGAACGAGTTTTGCGGCCGGAGGCGGTTAACTTTGGTTATTCTCTAGAACTTTCTGAAACTATTCTAAAAAGTGAAAAAAAATAGCAAGTCCTTTTTGGTAGTATACTTCAGCGAAATTAGTTTGCAGGCGACATTAAAAGAACATCTCAGCAATTATCACTGCCAGAATAACTAAGTTCACATGTACCGATAATACCTATCGAATGTTGTTTTTATATAATACTTTAACTTCCCTAAGGGCATAATTGTCTTGAAAAGTACAGTTTTGAAAATTACCATAGAGAAAACCTCATGGTATAAAAATTATATTATTGTGAGATCATCATCTGATATTTGCTGGATAATATTTGATGCATGAAATATCACCAGGTTCATATTTATCTGCAGTTAATATTAGCAAGAATTATATTGAAACATCAGACTAATCTGAAGAAATCATAGTTCCAGAAACAAATTTGCCACCTAGGTTTTCTCCTGTTGGAAACGTGTGAAGTACTATACAGTAGTGACTGGGCAATATGAATAATTTCATATTGATTTGCGTAGAAAATAGTGAAACCTGAAACAGAGTATTCAAAATCCCTGACAGGTCATGTAAACTAAAAACAGAAGCGGACCAAGAACAATGTCCTGAGGAAACCCAGAATTTAAAACTTCATATTTGCTACCTTGACCATTCATATAAGCCAATTGCCATCTAACAAACAAGTCAGTTAAGTTCTAAAGGAGTACCAGGAATGTCCATTCAATGTAAGTTCTCACATACAATCATATGGTTCACTGTACCGAACGCTTTTGCTAAATCAGCGGAGGTAGTAATGACAGGGTTACATACATTTATGCAGTTAACTGATATGACATCAGAACAGCCTCCACCCTTACGAAAACCATATTGATTATTGATAATTAAGTAGATTTTACTAAAAAAGTGGTATAATCTGTTGTATGGCCATTTTCCAAATATCTTGGCAAAATTTGAAAATAACCAAATTGGTCTATTGATCTGAGTAATAAGTTGATTGAATATTTCAGAAAATTGTAGACAGTTAGCAGAATATTGTCTACAAGGGATTTGTCTGTTAACTCTTGTATGACTAGGTAGATTCCTGAAGCAATAAATGAGTTCAAGAATTAAACATATTGGGCATGTTTTTAGCTTCTTCAGTTTAATTGATATTAAAGTATTCGATGTTATATTTTTTGTGAATATTTGAAGAAATCATTTTTGAATCGGTAAACATAAGGAGGAAGGAAGAATGGGCGGATCCAAAGGAGCCCCCTCCAAAAGTCTCAAAAATAGTAAATTTAATATTAAAACGAGGCAATCTTAACTCCAAGAGCCTAGAAGAAAGTTACTTCTAGGGGTTTAAATCCAGAAGGACTATTTTTAACCGACTTCCAAAAAGGAGGAGGTTACCAATTCGTCGCGTATTTTTTTTCGCTTTTTTTTGTATGTATGTTACCTGATTTCTTCTCCTGTGGTGCACCGTTTTGAATGAATATGGTCTTGTTTAATAGAGTATATATATATATCCGGATTGGTAAAACTTCAAATTGAGGAAAAGAATTCTATTAGTAAAGTGATAAAATTTGTGAATAAAAACATGCGTGCCTGGAAATCGACCAATATCCCTAATATTTTAGTCTATTTTTCTATAACTCCTTATGGATGTGTATAGTTTTTTAACGTTTAATCTATTGAGGAAGATCGTTAGGTGATCTTATATACTTTTCTGCGACGTGCAACTTGCAGTTTTGCAGAAAATCGCCGAAAATTCCATAATTCTTATGAAAATTTTTATCGAAAATGACATAACGTACATTTCCTCATAAATATTTTAATTCCAACGTAATAGTGCGGTAAATTTAGGCACTGGAATTGCGAATTTGAAAATTTTCTATGTACATCTCAAGCATATAGGTAGTAAAGAATAGTATTTTCGGCTACTTAAATCAATGAGTACCAAGCTCGTTTTGTTTGTATACCAGGCAAATACCTATTTAAATGCAATTTTTTTCAATTTTCGAAGACGGTGCTTTTGGTTTACACATTTTCCCGGCCTAATAGAAAATTCAGTGACAACACATGTCAAACTTTAAACTGCTATTTGGTGCGTTTATAGACAGGGTGTTTAGTTATAGAAAACAAAATCACAAAGTAAAGTGATAGAAGGAGTTACATTTATATAAAGATCAAAATACAGGACGGACTAGAATGGTAGTGGTCCGTAGGCAGCCGTATATACAGGATGGTTGGAATATAGGGTGGACTGGACGTTTGGTGGTATAAAAATATAGGAAAAAATGTGAAATTAAAATATTATAGAGTGATTAAAAAACTGTTATATGATGTGGACATCAGCAAATCATATACAGGATGGTTGAAATATATGCTGCAATTGAATTATATTTTTACAGTGTGATTATAAAAATATGTCTTTTATAGCCCATAAGAAGTTGCATAAAGTGTGGAGAGGAATTAATGTTACACAGGACGATAATGTAAAATGTAAAAAATGAACTAATTTTTGAGCTAGCCCACAAGGAGTTATTACTATGGTTGAAATATAGGACGTATTTGACTCCGTAAATATGGGATGGATTCTACTCCGTCCTATAGTTTACAGAAGGCAGCTAACAAATTTATGCTTGTCCGTGGGCAGTCGTATGTACAGGATGGTTGGTACATAGGTTGGAGTGGAATTATCTATAGTTAAACAGGGTTGTCAAAAAAAGTTGAAAAAAGGTTACATGGCGTAGTCCATAAGGCATAAATATATTTTGGGCATCAGTTAGTGTATTGAACCTAATAGATGTCGGTGACATCTACCGTCTATTGAGTAATTTAAGTATATGAAGGCTTACTATGCTATAACATATACCATACTCTTGACAGATGGTTCGAGTGTTTTATATAAAAACACCATAAGTAAATATATATACAGATATATATCCACATATTTAGAACTATATCATTCAACGTATGACAGCCGTTTCGAATCAGGAGAACTTGTCATTCAAGGAAGCGTATCTGACGAGAACTCCTGGTTCGAAACGGCTGTCATACGTTGAAGGATATAGTTCTAAATATGTGGATATATATCTGTATATATATTTTGGGCATATTAAGTCAACGCGTACTAGTACATTTGGTTGATTTAACTGTCAATTTAAATGAGAAAGTATCATTGTGTAATGTTGAGGCTTTCGATGTTACCTGGTTCTGTCTATTAAAGTTATACATACACAATAAAAAATAAAGAATGAAAACTACCTGACTTCAAAAATACTAAAAAGTTGAAAATAAAACATTTTTGAAACAAAAATATAACCGACTTCTACCTATAACTAAAAAGCTAAAAATAATCATAACAAAATACAACTCTAGCAAATAAATAACACATTCAATGTTGTTAGGTACCTACCCAGGAAGTAAAAAATGTAAACCTTAAAAGGTGCTCATTCAGTACAAATGTATTACCTACCAATCTAATATAATTTTGAAGTCGGTGCCAAGCAAGATTCAAGTTTGATGAATTAGTAGATAAGTACGCAATAAAGGATTTTAGATTTGCTTGGCACCGGCTTCAAAATATACTAGATTGGTAGGTAATTAATTTGTACAGAATGAGCACCTTTTAATGTTTACATTTTTTACTTCCTGGGTAAAGGTACCTAACAAAATTGAATGTGTTATTTATTTGCTAGAGTTGTATTTTGTTATAATTATTTTTAGCTTTTTAGTTATAGGTAGAAGTCGGTAATATTTTTTTCAAAAATGTTTTATTAATGTAGTAGTTCAAGAAATGTGAGTTTAAGATTATATTCAGGTAAATCTCCCCCGGAAGCACGTGTCTGGATCCTACCGTGCATTGCCATATATTAGTCTCTTCAGTCAGTTTATTATTGAGTAGCTCCAATAGTTTTAATAAGAAGGTTCTTGGAAACTGAAATGGACTATTTTTTAACAGTCTAGTAGACCAGAACCTAATTGATTACAGATAAGGCGAACTATTCTAAAAAGTGATAAAAAATGACGCTTGTGATACTACACTAAACAATGTAATAGAAATCAATCGTATCTCCCAACATTTCCTTTAAAAATAAATAGAACCAACGTGAATCAGTATGGAATAAAAATCACAAGCGGTCTTAAATCTTGTGTTGATACAAATCTAATCCTAAAATCACGTTTCAGAGATTATAGGGTTTAGCCTAATCTAAGGTTTACAGCAAATTTAACCAGCTCAAAAAATTCTCAAATGGCATTCATTGCATAAATGTTCATCATTCAAAACTCTATATTGCAATTCATCACCAAAATAACCTTGACCAGGAAACGGATGAAGGCTCACCAAGCACTTTGTAATAAAGTTGCTCTTTAAACATTTAGAAACATAAAAGTTGCGCTACTGTTGGTGAATCCAGACCATGGAACCTTGCAGAAGCAGTGGTTATTTTTAGAATTATCTATCAAGTAAGCCTACTTATGAAATATAAAAGCAAATGAAAATTTCCCAAATTTTTAGCAAAAAATAAGAAAAAATAAGAAAACATGTAATTATTGACGAAAGCGGGACCTTTAACTCCAGAATGTGCGTAACCATAAATAAAGATAATTATAATCAACACTGGAATAATCAAAATAGTCAAGCTTATCAAAGATATTTTAATGTAAATAACAATTCAAAAAGGTATGAAAATAATCCGCAAAGATATGAAAATACTAATAATTATAGTTAAAAATAAGTACTAATAACCGTCCTTCAAAATTTTCAAAACACTCCAAATCTACAACACACACCAAAATTTCGGTCAAACTAATAAATGCTAGAAACTCTAATAAACTATTTTTGATAAAAAAACACGGAAATCATGGCTTTTTAATTTTGAAATATTAATTTAGAAAATATAGCACTGACTCATTTTTTTTAAATGAATAAAATAAATTTTGATATCTCTCTCAAAAACGACATATAGGACGTTTCCGTAAACGTTATCAATGTAGATTTTGGTGATTTATTAGGCATAAATTTTTACTAAAATCCGACTGTTTGTTGCTTTAAATACCAGAAAATTAGCCTTATCTCGTGTTAACTTTGACAAACTTATGTTCTGATCCAGTGAACCCAAAAGTTTCTGCCAATACAATATGGTTTCAGCAAGATGGATCACCGCCCCATTACGAAATCAATGTACGGCAGTATCTGAACCAAATTTGTTCAAATTGGTGGATTGGGAGATGCAGATCAATCGAATGGCCAGCACGATCTCCTGATTTGAAGCCATTGGACTACTGTTTGTGGAAATATGTCAAAAGTACTGTATACAAAACTAAAATCCTCAACTGAGATGACCTAAAAAGACGAATCACGCTTACGATTAGATCAGTCACGCCTGAGATGTTGAGTAAAGTTAAAAGACAATTCTGTACCAGATTAGCATGTTGCCAAGACTTTCGCGGCGAGCATTTTGAACATTTTCTACATTGACATTAATGGTTTTTTGTTTTTTATATTATTAAGCAATAATCAGTATTACTTATTAGGTTTTTAGTATAATTTGTGCAAATTTGTGAAATAAAATAATTCTCTTTTTTTAATGTTAATTTTTGTAATAAATCTGAAAACACTTTATATTTCCAAAACAGTTGAAGATAGGTGTAGGACATTGTACATGAATTATGTCTAGAATTGTCTGTTGAATCCAAAAAATATATAATATACAGTGGCTAGCATTTAAAATAATAAAAGTTAGTATTGGCTACTGTCACACGACACACCCTATACAGGGTGAGTTTTTTTTATGATCAGTATGGGGATCTCGGAAACTAGCGGAGATAGAGCAATGGTTAAATTGGGAAAGATTTGCAGTTTTACTGGCCCAATTTAATGACACTTTCGGATCTTTGTAAAAAGTCATGGCTTACTAGATATTTTGAAAAAACGAAATTCTGTCGATTTAGTCAAATCCCTCTGGCTACTTTGTTTTTGATTTTATAAAAAAAGTGTAAATATCAAAATTGAAGGGAATTGTATCCCGAATATGATTGCTATGTCCTCGTTTGCGTGACAGCTCTCGCTTTCAAGATATGACACAAATTTATTTTTTATTTGAATGGAAACCATAGTTGACTATGACCTCAAAAATCGAACATTTTTAAAGCTTTTCAACGATATACGATATAATACTCGATATAGTTATTCATAAAAATAACGGAGTTATGGATGATTTTCTCTCTTAGCCATGAAAAAGATTGTTTTTACTTTTACGTTTCCTCATTTGAGAATAATTCCATTAGTAGTGCTGAACTGACAGTCGATATTGACAAGTTTTCGTGATAAAATGGAATATTCTAACGAAGAAAAACTGAATATGGTGGAATGTTATATCACATGCCATACAAATTCAGTTCGTGCAGCTGAGGAATACTTTCATAGATATTTTAATCGTCGTCAACCTGCTCTATGTACATTTAAGAGGCTTTACGATAGTTTACGCAGATATGGATCTTTTACTAAACCACCAAAGAAACGTAATCATATTAACGTAGCAGGACAAATAAATGTTTTCGCAATGGTAAATCAAAATCCATCTACATCAATTCGTGAGATTGCGGCAGAAGCTGGCACATCTCAACGAACTGTAGTTAAGGAACTGAAAGCGCACAAGTTCAACCCATACAAACTTTCAGTTTCTCAAACTTTGCATTCTGGTGACGACCATCGACGTATTTTGTTTTGTACATGGTTTAGAGACATGTGCCTCAACAATCCACATTTTCCATGAAAGGTATTATGGTCAGATGAAACTAGATTTACTAACTGCGGTATGTTCAATAGACACAATGAGCATATCTGGGCTAAAGAAAACCCTTTCCATGTAGAACAAAGACGACCCCAGATAAAATTTGGTTTTAATATTTGGTGTGATATCATAGGGTCTACTATTCTGGGGCCTTTTATCTATGACAAATCACTTACTGGGGAGCGCTACTTGCATTTCTTGCAATACATTTTTCAAGACATGTTGCATAATTTGAATTTGAGAACTCGTTTAGAAATTGAGTGGTTCCAACATGATGGAGCACCTGCTCATAACTCGTAATCAGTAAGTAAGACACTTAGATAATATCTATCCAAACTCTTGGATAGGAAGAAGCCCGGTCTCCCAATTTGGCAGTTATTTATGGGGTATGATAAAAAACAAAGTGTACAAAATAAAGTATGTGACAGTTGGTGACCTAAGGGAGGCGGCATTACAAGCAATTGAAGAAATAGAGAGGCGGTCTGTGAGGAAAGCGGTAATGTCAATCTTAAAAAGATGCAATTTTTGTCTAAATAGCAATGGTGGACTTTTGGAACATAAATTGTAACCATTATTATGTACTTTAATTCCTTAAGTTTTTAGTAATTACCTACTTATTTAGTTTTTCGTTATATCTGATATACCTAATAAAAAAATCGTTCAATGTTGTTTCGAATAGTTATTAATAAATCAATCTATTTCATGGCTAACTACGTTAAAAGTGACAATAAGCGAGAAAAGCATCCACAACTCCGTTGTTTTTATGAATAACTATATCGAGTATTATATCGTTGAAAAGCTCTAAAAATGTCCGATTTTTTGAGATCATAGCCAACTATGGTTTCCTTTCAAAAAAAGATAAGTTTGTGTCATATCTCGAACGAAACGAGAGCTGTCACGCAAACAAGGGCATGACAATCATATTCGGGATATAATTCCCTTCAATTATGATATTTACACTTTTTTATAAAATCAAAAACAAAGGAGCTAGAGGGATTTGACTAAATCGACAGAATTCGGTTTTCCAAAATATCTAGTAAGCCATGACTTTTTACAAAAATCCGAAAATGTTATTAAATTGGGCCAGTAAAACTGCAAATCTTTCCCAATTTAACCATTACTCTATCTCCGCTAGTTTCCGAGATCCCCATACTGATCATCAAAAAAAACTAACCCTGTATATTTTTTTTGTTGAAAAAATGCGTATTGAAAAATACAAATCGACATGTTCAAGCGTTTTTCCCTAAAAGCACTCCTTTATTCGTAATCGTATTTATTCCATTTGGTTATTCCACACTGTATGTAATCTTTATATCCTTAAAATGGACAATTAAAATAAAAACAAATATCTTACGTAAGAATTAGGGGGGGTGTCTTAGTCTTACACACATGGGGGTGGGTGGGGAACAGAAAATCGTCAAAATTCATCTCACATAATTTATGGATGCTCCGTTTATCAATATCATTTTTTAACAATTGAGCCAGGTTTTTCTATTCCATTTCTTGGTATCCAGAAGCACTCGTTTCGATATTTATCTAGATTATTTATAAGACGATATAAACGAAAATCCTTCTTACAAAAAATATCATTTTTCCATATTTTTCACTCTTTTTGAAATCTAGTTGGTATATCAGAAGAAACTTAAAACTGATAACAGCGATACTAAACTCGTAATTAAAAGTGAAATTTATCAAACAATATCGAATTGCATTGACAGACAAATCATTATCGTTTGCATTTGTATAAATCACACAGCAGCGAAGTTACTGAACCTCGATGATGAATGATGAATATTACCCAAGATACTTTATGTAACTTATAACGTGCTACTCATTGGGGATCCAATTTAACTGGTAAGAAACCGGACAAATATACTGGTTTCGACGTTTCTTTACTTCTTTTTGTAAAGTATCCGATTTTAAAACAAAACTACACACAGCGTCTTACTCGAACGAACTGTATATGAAAATACACAGAAGGTCTCGTTTCACGAATCAATTTGCTGACCGCAACGAATTTTCTTGTTGTCATATGTTCATAAATCTGAGTGTGTGCCAAGTGGATCGGTTTTCGTCCAAACTGCACAGCAAATATAGATTTTAATCTTACTAATTGTGTTTCCAACATTTCTTTCCGTAAATAGAGACATTCTTTTTCAATTGGATTTTCCACTTATAAGTACATAAGAAGAATCCATATAACCGGTAGCCAGTTGCTAGTTAATGACAAACAAGGTGTTCTTAAAATTTATTGATGTTCGTACAAGTTTTTAACCGACTTCCAAAAAGTCAGTGATTATTCAAAAACGGCGTTGTATTAAGGAATATTGGGGAAAGGTACCGTATAATTTTGTTAACGTGCGATTTACGATTTTCCAGAAAATAAGAAAAAACAGTAATTAAGAGACTACACTTCAGTGAATTTCAATGAATCTTTACTGTTTTCCCTAAAACGGCATAATTAATTTCAGTGTTTTAAATTGTATTCTACATAGATATGTTCCAGCGTGTTTCCGTATATTTTTCTTTAACGTAAAAGATACCGTTTTGCTGAAAATCCGAAAAATATGTCCAAAAACCGGTAAACAACACTGTAAATGTCAAATTTCCATCATAAATATCTAGCGTAAATGGCAAGATATGTCATAAAAGTATATTGTACAGGGTGTTTGTAACGGTTTTCATTTTGACTAGCTGTCGCCCAGTGGTCGAAATTCAACCAATTGTGTCAATATCTTTGGCAGTTTAAGTAACCTGAAAATTTATCCCTGACATTCTATCCTAGAACTTTAGGGAGAACAGCAATTACACGGAACGGATCCAGATTCGGAACCTCTGTGTGATAGTTTCCTCGAAAACCCTAGATGTCGGTCTTACATCTCGCTTCTACAAATAAGTAACGAAATTAAAGTTTTTTGCAGATATAATCCATAGGACTTTATTTGTGTTCAAATTCGTAATTCTTAATTTAATATGAGAACAATTCAACCGCTACCCTACATATTTATTTTTTCTAACCTCCCTGTATTGCTATAATTGAACTCAATTCTCTAACATTTATTATAATAATTCCATCTCATTATATTTCCACCACCCTGTATTTGCAACTGCTCATGGACCACGCATAATATTTTTAAACCACCCGGTAAACCATTCTGTATATGACACTGCCTATGAGCCACCCTATTTACAGTTTTTGTTTATGAAATTTTTATCATCATCCTGTATATCTATAATTCCTCTCACCCTATATTTCATCTTCCCTATATATACAACTTCTTATGGGTTACGAAATGTTTCCATTTCCGCCGACCTGTATATGCATCTCTGTAAAATATTTGTTGCATCACCCTATATAACTGTAATTCTAGTGCACCTTCTATTCCAAGAACCATGTAAGTTCAACTGTTAATGGCCTTCCCTATATAATTATTTTATTAGTTACAATTGCACTCTACTCTATATTTTAAACACCCTATATATGCAACTGCTTATGTGCCGCCCAGGAAAAAAATGATTTCTAACATATCCGGAATCGCTCTGTATAATTATAATATACAACGATTACTTTACCACTAAACAATAACAACGCTTGCATGCCACTTCCAGAAGTACATGCTCTGAGTATATAACAGCATTGGTCCCTCTATATATAATTACTCAATGTTTTGAGTCTGGCGGCAGCGGCACATTCAGTTGTTTGGCGTTGACATTATGGACGTAAATAATGCATTTTTATTATATTTTATTTTATGAATGAACCAATATTATAAATTAATATTAGCATTTTGCACTGAAGGTCGTCAGTAGCTACTAAATAAAACAAAATGAAGAAAATCAGTTAAGAAACAGAGGAGAAAATGGTACCTAATCATTTTGTCTTTGCCTATTTATATATAGATTAATTTGAAGTGAGGTTTTTTTTAATTCATTTAAGCGACCTATAGTATAGCGAAATTTATATAATATAAGGTGAAGCAGAATTATAGTTATACTGGCTGGTTAAAAAATTGTTCTTTGAAAAACTATATAAGTACTTGCATAAGGTGGTTAAAATAAGAAGTAAAACTACAATTATACAGAGTGTGAAGTCGCGAGATGTAAATACTGACATCTCGCTTCTTCAAATTTAACCATATGTATCAAATACATAAAGAAGTGTTCGAGAGGACATTCAATTGTGGGAAGCGCAACTATTAAAGGTCCCCTAAATAGAAACAATATATATCATATATGTATTGTCTTGCTTACAAAAGAATGACACCTCAAAGAGAGTATACAGAGTGTATCAAAAAAAGTTGAAAAATTGTTAAATAAACATATACAGTACGGATATTTGAGTTATAGGGCGGAGAATAATTACAGTTATTTATGAAGTTTTAAAAAATATTATTGGAAATGCTTTGGAACCTTTGGTGTGTTACAAATGTAAAAACACAGTTTTGCACCCTAACAACAAACCTAAGTTGTCATCATCAATGAGTAAACCAAACTAAATCTAAATTACAATTTTCTCTATAATATACCTACCAGTAAACTATTAGAAACTTACAGTAATTAGTACAAGGAATAAATCCCAAGTACCTGATTTCTAAATAACAGATTTCAGAGATAATGCAGATTTTATATAGTGAAATGATGTAAATTAGAATAATCCTTAATTACCTATCTACTTTTACCCTACATTATAAAAAAATGACATTTTTAATACCTATTTTATGGATTCTCACAAAGTAAACTGTACAATGAGCTGTACGGGAAAGGACCCTGTCTGAATTCATTAGTTTATCATTTTTAGAAATCATGATGCTTTCGTAAGAGTTGAGTTCTCTAAAATTATTTACTTGTTTAACTAATTTTAAAGAAGTTGAATCTACGGGGTAGTTATGTTCTAGAACATGATTTGCAACACTAGATTTATCCGCTCTCCCGTATTTCAAATGGGCAATATGCTCTTTGAAGCGGGTACTGTTAGATCTGCGTGTCTGTCCATAATACTTTAAATCACAATCGTTACATTTGATTTAATAAATACCCGATTTCTCGAAAGCGGTAAGTTCATTTTTAGGATTGCCCAACAATTTCTGTAATGTTGTAGTTGTTCTATACACCGCCTTCATACCAAGATGTTTAAACATTTTCTTAGAGCCCCTAGTATAACAACTGTACGGAACAGAGGCAAACTTTTGTTCTTATTACTCATTTAGAAAAGTTGACACTTCATTCATTCGTAAACGAAGCTGTTTCTTCCTAATTAATTTATCTGTAATATCTGTTGGAAAACCATTGCATGCAGCTATTTTTCTAATAGTTTTCTTTTTATTTTCAAACCTATCGTTGTTAAGTAGGAATATCGACAACTGATGTACAAGGAAATTAATCCCCGCCATTTTATGTTGTTGACAGTGAAAAGAGGTATATACATCAAACTAATATACTCAAAAATGGTAGAGTACTCTTATTTTCTTGTTCAAATGTAAATTTAATAGAAGCAAAACTACTGTTAAGATGCATGACAAAATCAGTAACATTAAACTCATTAGTACTAATTGTAGCAAATATGTCATCCATATACCGCATCCATACCCTAGGAAATTACTGGGAGTCATTTTTTGCTTCAACTTCGAACCTGCTCTTGAACAAATTGGCAAGGTACGGCGACATGAAGTTTCCCATTGCCATTCCCACAAACGAATGTAACAACGATAACAGAACTGAATATTAAACAGATTATTAATTATTTTTAAAACTAGATTATCACTGAGTGTACTCAGAGTATTTAAAACTCAATAATATCCATAAATGCTTCCATTAGCAACGGATTTAATTAACACAGTTGTTAATAACAAATCTGTAGTGAAACGTAATGATTTTAACGATTAACTGACTTCATTACGACAAATTTTATTTGGATATTGATTGAAATTTTGTTCTCATTTTTATGATGTATAAACGTTTTCATACTAATACCTTCACAATTTTTTTAAAATTAAATAAAATACTCATTAGATTTACTCATGTTATACAGACTTAAATTGTGTTAATTTTTTTGCAGGAGGTGTTCCGCTGGACTACTAAAACCCCAAAAATTATTTAACTAACAAAAGGTTACTAGGGTACACGTGAGTATTATAGATTTTATTTTATTATTATAGAATAAGATATCAAATCGAAGAAAGCGCTGATTTGTTCCTTTTTCGTTATTTGCTGTCAATATTTTAAAAAACAATGAATGGCACTAATACAGGGTAATGCTACATTCGTCCAACAACGCTTTATCCCAAAAAGCCCCACTTATTGATTACTCTTGAGAAGTCCTTAGTTGTCGAGAGAATTAATCAAATAAAATTTTCTCTAATTCTACCCATTCTTCTTGCTGTTTTTTTGTCTCTTGCATTTTTGACTACCCTATTGTCTGAAATTCTGTTTATGAGATTGTTTCTCTCTCTTTTCGTTTTGAATATCCAGTCGATTATTCTTAGCACGCTGCTTGTTCTAAGTTTAACGCTTCATACTTGAACTCTTCATGTTCCCCAAGATTTTCTTTTTGGTACACTTACCTCTATATTCGGTAGCATCCTTTGTATTCTTGAAGTGTCAAGTCTTATTTCTGATATAGATGTCATTATTTTTATAAATCCACATCCCTTAGTTTTCATTTTTAACCGACTTCCAAAAAAGGAGGAGAGGAGTATTTTTTTTCGCTTTTTGTTGTACTTCGTATTACGTTGGATTTAAAATATGCAGTGCAGTAATTTTAGGCACTGGAAGTTTTAATTGGGAATTTGAAAATTTTCGTGTA
>CM067219.1:147886526-147967778 GCA_034190945.1 Octodonta nipae
AAAATCTTTTGAAAAATCAAATTAGCGTAACAACTTCATTGATTAAAAAACTTTAACAATACTATACAACCAGATCCAACTTGACGAAAAGCGTTCAAATGAAAATATTCGGAAAATTGAAAATACTATACGTAAAACTAAGCGATAAAATGACCTACGTGGAGCCAAACTTTCATTTTTCAAATGTCTGAAAGACTTATGGAAAACTACTTATTCTTAGAAGATAGTTAAACGACGTGTAAACTCAATTACATTCGCCCGTTTAAAAATTATTCACACTTCTATTTTAACCCCCGAACAGTTCATAACCGCCCTACAGGAAATATCGCAAAACCTCGTAAAGAATAATTGCCTCTACCTGTTAAATACTCGAGTATTGCGCGATATTTAGAAATCACTGAATTGGAGGCTTTTCAAACAGACTCAGACCTTGTTTATATTGAGAATACCTTTAATCGAACAACAATCATTCACTGCTTTCCGTCTATATACTTTTCCCGTCTACGATGATAGAACTGGCTTGCATCATGTACTGTCATTTACCCAAAATTATATTGCCAAAAAAGATGATTCTTTGTTGTATATCCCCATTAAAGATAAGTGAGTGCAAATCATTAACGATCCGGAAGAAATTGTGTTCAGAACTTTATGCGTACCCAATAGACTCAAGTGCTTTGTGTGAAGCCCAACTCCTCAAAAACTTTAAAACCGTACCAGATAATTGTAAAAGTGCAGTGATACTCGCCCAAGGCTACCATGTTCAAAAGTTAGAAACCAACGTATGGTTAGTCATGTTGCGGAACTTCGCCATCACAATCAGTTGTCCAAATATTAGTGCAAAGACTCTAACAATTACGAACAATTCCTTGTTAAAATTACAGAGCGAATGCAGTGCTTTTGTTGGAATAACTAAAGTCCAAGCAGAAGCATTCAAACCCATCAACATAATAGACAATTACCAGCCAGTTGTCATCCCCTTCAATTGTTGAGACACAATTTCAGAGAAAATCCAAGTCCCAGAGCTGAAACCATTAAAGCTTAACGACTTAAATGTGAATGAATTGAACATCGCCAATCATAAGTTGAACGAGTATTCGAAAGAGTTGGACGAACTAATTAACCAACCATTCGTCAACAAAAAATATTTCGTGGTTTACATATGCCACCATAATTTCCATAGTCATTATTATCGCTGCCTTCGTGCTCAAAACGTTTTGGGACCAGTGGTCACACAGCCCAAAAGGACGAAAACCCTACGAAGTCATCACAAATAGACTGTCTAGACTTTTACCAAAGTTAAGACCTATCCTAGAGGAGAAAACTGCCGAAGATATCGAACTTCAAGCAAATAAATAATTTGTAAATTTTGATTATTACGTTTTCTCTTTTACTATTTTCATTATTTTATGTTTTATATTTTTAATCATTATATTTTATGTAATAATGTGCATGAAAATTTATTATTATCTTTAGATTATTGTTTTGATTATTTTAATTACTTATGTTTTATATCCCTTTGGAAATGTATTAGCAAAGATTTTTATTCCTGATTTGCTTTTGTACTTATTTTATAGAAAAAAGTTCCTGTAACACAGCAACTTTTTGTTGATAAGGGGAGTTGTTATATCCGTCATAAACCACACTTAGAATATTTACACCATAGCAACAATATAATAATCATTCTCATAAATATCGTATTACATCTCATATTTCAAGATATAGCAATTCCCACGGACAACGCTCGGCTTCCTCGCACGTGTAATCTGCTGATGCTTAGCTTGCAAAACCAAGATTATAAATTCACATGCGACGACAGCGAGCGTCATTAAGTGTTTAAATTCATTAAGTTATATTTAATTTTGTTATTTTCAAGTTTTAATTTTGTAATTCAAATAAAAAGTTTTTTAAAAAGTTAATTGTGTTAGTAATAATATAATATATATATATATATTTTATATCACTTCTTTTCAAAATGACTTTTTAAAAAAAATTATTTATTATTTAACAAACTTTAATACTTGATAACTTGAGTACAATAATATTAAGATATGAGTAAGGAAAATCATCTGCCGGACTGAAGGTCGTGAATAACAATTTATAATAAATAATGTGCTGACTCTATATAAACTTAAACAATGAAAAGGAAAGAAATTCTGTGAAGTTAAAACAGCAGATGAGCATATTTTAGCTATACGAGACGAAAGTAATTTAATATGAAAGATTAAAATATGAAATGAGATATAGTACGTGACAAATTGAAGGAAAAGTATAATATTACATTATGAGAAAAAGGTGTTATGTGTTATGTATTACAATGTTACAAAATATAATATTAGAACTTATTTTATTATTTTAAAGAGTCTATTAAATTCCTATATAACAACTCCATTTATCCCGAAAAAGTTGATGCTATGCTTCAACTTTTCAGACCATTGGTTTGAGTTCATCTTCTTCTATGGGTTCTGGAGTTGGAGGCTTGGGCGTCTTCTGGGGAAGAATCTGAAGCGTCTGGTTTCGCTTCGACTTCGCATTGGTGGAGGTGATGGCGGGTCATCACTCGTGGTGGCTATGGCTAGTAGTCTGGACTTCCTCTGCTTTTGCACTTGTAGAAAATGTACAAAAGTATTAATGCGATGATGGAAGTAATGGTTAGAATTGTGAACCAAGATGTATGTTTTTAATAAACGGTTGGTTTATTAATTTGTCTAATTCGTCGGAATATTGGTTGAGCTTGTGTTGCGCTATGTTGAGGTCGTCGGCGTCGATCTTGTTTAATCTGAGGGGTTTCAGATCTGGAACGTACTTCTTTGGTGGGATGGATGCACAGCAGTTGTAGGGTATTTGAACTGGATGGCTCTTGTATGTAATATTTTGGGAATCATCAATTAACCTTTTTGAATGGATTCGAGTATTGCCGATGAATGCATTGCAGTTGATTGCAATTGGAGGATTGAATTGGTTGCAATGGTTTTGGTTACAACGTTGTTGCCGCTACACTTTATGGTGATTGGTAGAAGATCGGAAACAGAAATTAGCCATACATTTGAACTGATTTCGTAAACATTGTAGTCTTTGCATACAGTATCGAAGTTTGGCAAACTTTTGGAAGGAAGGTGGACTGTTTCAAAAGCTGGGCCTCACAGATGGAATCGCTGTCAATAGGATACGGAAGAACATCTGAACATATCCATTGAACTCGGCTTAAGGGCTTGCAGTTGTCCAAGTTCCGAAATGTGGTATACAACAATGAATCATCATTCTTCGCTATATTTAGTTATGGTTGGTAAAATATGATGGAATCCTGTTCGGTCGTCCAGAATGGGGATTGGGTATAGACGATAAAGGATAAAAGTTTCAGGATTCACTAAAGGGATTTTCAAAACGAAAATTATTTTTGTATCTAACTGAAATGCTTCTAACTCTATAATGTCAATATATTGTGCAATATTATGGGCGTAAATTGATAAAGGTAAATTATTTTTATGCAAAGATTGAGAAACAAGTTGAAGAGATTCGACTAAATCGGCGGGGTTTATTATTGAACTGTGTAACATTTTAATACGAGCGAATGATATTGCTGACAATACATCATTTAGGGCGTCTTGGATAAAGACATAGCTTTCCATTAATGATTCGCATAGGTCTAATGTTTTGACTAATGCTTCGAAAAATGCAAGATCGTCTGAAATGTACATGATAGATTGTTTGATTTTGGCAATGTCCTTATTAAACGTTTCTTCGTCTATTTGGAGTTTCTGAACTGTTGCATTGAAGTTTTTGATTACAGAAGTCGTTACTGAAATTTGGTTCTTTAGTAAATTTTCGATTTGGTGTTCGTCATGTGTTATCTTGTTGATACAGTCATTAAAGTATTCACCATCACTAGCGTCTAAAGTTCCAGTTATTGATTTCCAAATTGTTCCTATACCATTAATAAGTCCTCGTTTCTGCCTCTTGGAGTTGTAAAGTTTAGTGTCTGCGAATATCTCTTGATATTTTAAGTTTACTGTGTCAGATATTGTTTTAGGAGGCTAATATGAGTTTGTACTTGAGGTTTAAATACTGTCATACGGGTAGTTAAGTTTGAATGGATAGTATCAATTAAAGTGTTCAAAATGTTGTCATTGTTGGCAATTGCGTCAACGAAAGGGTGAAGATCTTTGTAGACAAGTAGGGTCCATTTATCATTTGATATTTTGACAGTTCCTTCTTCATGAAAGAAGAGTCCTACTGTGTTGTTTATAGGAGTTATTGAAAATTGGGACGTCACGATTGTGAAGAGTCCAAGTAGTCTGAAATAAAGTAATTTCTATTCAAAATACGGTTTCAATCTGTCAAAATTTACTTTTGTAGATTGATTCGTTTCGGGTTTAGAAGAGTTGCAGAATTTTGGAAAAGTTCAGTTATCTGAAAAGGGCCATTAAATTTGTTTTGTGACTTACTTGAAATTTGGGATTCTTTTAAATATACCTTGTCGCCTATGTTATAAGTGGGTCGTTTTTCGGGTACGTGTTGATCGAAACGTGCTTTGGCTTTTCTTTTTGTTGTTCGGTTTTGGCTCGCGCTAATTTGTAAAAATATTCCATACGGTTATAAGATCTCTAACGTACTTGGAAATGAGGTTCTTTTGGTTGTAAAGCGTTTCCGGTGGTCTACTCGACGTGTGACCAAAAATCAACTCATAAGGAGTGAAACCATGAGTCCTATTTTTGGTGTTGTTATAGCATATGACTGCGTATGGCAGAACATTAAATGGGTGTTCGTTTGGATTTTCAGCGATATTTGCCCGGATCATTTCCGATAGTGTCGCATGGAAGCGTTCAAGGGAACCATTTGATTGTGGGTGACTTACACTAGAGAAAGTTAACTTTATTTCGTAGAGTTCACAGAGGTCTTTTACTAATACGTTATCGAACTCACGACCGTAGTCACAGTGAATTCTCAACGGAGTGCCGTAGTGTTGAAAATAAAGGATGAGCGTGTTAACAACAGTTTTTCCCGTTTTATCCTTTATAGGATACGCCTGTGTAAATTTGTTAACTCGTCTCTGATTGTTAGAGCATAATTTCGAGTGGGATATTCAAAGATATCGATGTTGACTCGCTCGAAAGGTGTTTTCGGCGTTTCTGTGATGACTAGAGGGGAACTCAAATTTTTTCGGCATATTTTTACTTTTTGACAAATTTCGCATGACTTGATGAAATTTTCAACGCTTTTTGTCAAGCGGTCCAGTTATACTTCTCTTTTATTCGCCTTACTGTTTCATTAATTCCGCGATGCAAATTGTTTTTGCCTTGATGGTAATGTTCTAAAATCTGAGGTATTTCATCCTCTGGGTGTAGTTATGACGTTTTGGCATATTTTTAATTTAATGTCTTTGTCTGCAAAGACGTAAGAAAAAGTTTCAAGGATTGGGAGTTCTAAGTTGTTTTCGACGTAATATGTGGTTTCAAGATCGAATTTATCTTGATTTGTAAATAATGTAGAACAGAAATTGTACGACTATTTCAGGGTCAAATGGCAAGGGGATTATAAAGTATTTGCGGTCTTTGACTGATTTACTTGCGAAGGTGTTGATGGAATTGTTTTCGAATGTGATATCTTCTTCGAAAATATCGTCCATGATTCGTTCGTGTAGATCAGTTAACTTGTTTTGCCAGAAAAATGAAATAATTTGTTTATGGGATTTGTCCAGAAGTTGGGAATTAGTAGTTTCGATCTTTGAATAGTCAATTATTGATCTTGTTTTATACAAGTCAACAAATTATTAAATTCATTAGTAAGGTGTTCGTCAGTAAGTTCAGGTTCTGGTTCGGGTTCGTCTTCTGAGTCTGTGTCATTGAAGGCATGGATTTTTGACTGAAATTCGCGATTTGTTGGAAGTGGTTGACTTTAATTCGCGAGAGAGCATCGGCGTTTCTGTTTATCTTGCCTGGTTTATGTTCAATTTTATAATTGTACTCTTCCAGCTTCAGTCGCCATCTGGCAAGTCTACTGCCTGGATCCTTGATCGAGAAAAGCCACGTAAGCGGGCGGTGATCGGTAATTAAAGTAAACTTACGACCAAATAAATAAGGACGGAAGGCTTTGACTGCCCACACAATGGCAAGCAATTCCCTTTCAATGGTGGAATATCTGGTTTCGGCGGCACACAAAGTGCGGGAGGCATAAGCAATCGGAAGGTCTTTTCCAACTGGGCCTTGTGAAAGGACTGCACCAATCGCGAAAGCGCTGGCGTCTGTGGTGAGAAGAAAAGGTTCTTCAAAATTTGGGTAAATAAGGATGGGGTCTGAGATGAGAGCTTTCTTTAAATCATTGAATGCTGCCTTACAATCGGAATCAAAGAAGAATTTAGTGTCTTTTTGAAGCAGTTTTGTTTAAGGTTTGGACACTTTAGCGAAATTGGAATAAATCTTCTATAGTATCCGGCCAATCCTAAGAAAGATTTGATGTCTTTCGGGTTCTTTGGCTCTGGGAAGTTTTGGATACAACTGATTTTTTCGGGGTTCGTTTTACACCTTGTTGCGTAATTAGATGACCAAGATACGCTACCTCTTTTCTTAAGAACTCACATTTGTCGGGTTGAATCTTAAGATTTGATGTGCGAAGACGTTTGAAGACTTCGGTCAACCGGGAAATGTGTTCGTGAATCGTTGGGGAGTATACTATGATGTCGTCCATGTATACTAGACAACGTTCATTTTGTATTCCGAGGAGGATGTTGTCCATGACACGTTGGAATGTGGACGGGGCGTTCTTTAAACCGAACGGCATACGACAAACTCGTAATGGCCGTTTTCGACTGAAAATGCTGTCTTGGGAATGTCTTTAGAATCGATCTCTATCTGATGAAAACCGGAGGCGAGATCTAAAGTCGAGAAATATTGGCATTTGCCAAGTTGATCTAAAAGATGGAGATGTTTGGCAAGGGGTATTTGTCGTCGACTGTGACTTCATTCAGTTTCCTGTAGTCAATGACGACACGCCATTTTTGTTTGCCTGAGGCGTCTAATTTTTTGGGAACAACCCAAACTGGGGAAGACCAAGGGGAGATAGAATGACGAATGATGCCTTGATCAAGCATTTTACTGACTTGTTCTTTAACCTCTTCTTTATGGACCTGCGGGTACCGATAAGATTTGGTATAGATGGGTCTGGAGTTATTTGTCTCGATCGAATGTTTGATTTCGTTCGTAAAAGATAATGCGTCGCCTTCTAAGAAAAATATGTCTTGAAAGTCTAGACAAAGGCTCGTAATCATATCTTCTTCTTCAACGTTTAAGTGATCTGTCCTGAGTTGTTGTCGAATTAATAAGTTTCTGTCAACTGGTTCAGAGTCATAAGAGTTGTTAAAATTGAAGCAGGGTTGTGTTTGAGTAAGGGGTTCTATAGTGAAGTTGTCGAAATTAATTGTTTTTGGGATGGCGTTGGCGTTTATAACTGAAGTGAGGAATTCGCCATTTTGGTTTACATATACCAAGGAATTGGGTAATCTTTCTTTTTCTATAGTATGTAGAACAGCGTCGGTATTAGCAAGGTGACATCGCAGTTTACATACTTTTTCGGTGCGGGGTTCTATAGAAATATAGTTCGGAAAATTATTGGGTTTTTGTGTGTTGGAATTGTTGGAGATGCGATATCTGAAGAAGGCAAGGTAGGGACCTTGTGAAGAGCGATATCTTTAAAATTTGTTCTAAGTTGCTTAGATTTTAAGTCTATTACGCATTCGTAATGTTCCAAAAAATCTAAACCTAAAATGCCATCAAAGTCGATGTCAAGATTACAAATAAAAACCTTGTGGGGGTTACCAGGAGCAAATGGTACAAGGGTTGACTGGGAAATTGAAATTTTTTGATCAGTGATGCCCTGAATAGTTACATGTTCTTGGAATCTTTGGGGAAAGTTTTTGACAGTTTGCTCTTTGAAAATTGAAATTCCTGCGCCTGTATCTATAAGCAATTTGTATTGACCAGTAGCGTCGTTTATGTAGTATAAGTTTTTGGGGTTGACAGTGTGAAGAGTAGTTACAGGAACGTTTGTTCCGGGAAGTTTACGTTCGGATTCATGTCGTCTAAATTCATTGTTTGTATTTGTGATGTGATGTTGGTTGTTATGTCCGGTGGATGAACTGGATTTGGGAGAGAAAGAAAATCCTGGTAGTTTTGATTTTCTAGTGGGTCTAAATCATCAGTTTGTTCGCCGAAGTTATCAGCAATATGATAACTGTTATTTCCTGTGTCGTATGAATAACTATTATCTGTATAATAGTCATAATTTCTTTGATTATCAGCTGTATGATAATCCTCATATGGGTGATTATTAGCTGTATAATAATCGTTGTAATCATCGAAAGAATTTGTGCAACTTAAATGATGTGCCCTGTTTGGATTCTGGTGGAAATTAGGGTTCTTTTGAATCACTGACTGACGAGGTTGTTGCATATTTTGTTGGAATTGTCTTGACTGATTAGGAGGATATTGATTTGGTCTAAAAGGTGACTGATTTTGCCTAAAAGTTGGCTGATTCTGCCGAAATTGTGGGGTCTGATTTTGCCGAAATTGTGGAGGTTGATTTTGGGAACCATTATTAGCGAAAGGGTTTGGTCTCATATAATTGTTGTTACCATTATTGTTATTGAAAACGGGGCTTGGTAATTTTGGGAACGACATTCGGAGGCGATGTGTCCGAATCTACCGCAAGATAAGCACTTATTATTTGGAGGATTAGGCCTTCGGAACGATTGGTTGGGCCTCGGGGGAATTTGTTTTGTAGTTTTCTGATTCTCAAAGTACGATAACTGGAGTTCGCGTCTGATTCTTACATTGGCTTCTAAAAGGTCTTTTGGATTGCCGGCACGGATGATTTGTCCGAGACGCGCTTCTAACCCGGTTAGAAGGGTGTTAAGCGCCATAGTGTCTATTAGACTTGTTTGTGCGACCTTTTGGTCTGCGTTTAAATTGGATGCCTTTTGAATATTGGCGTGCATTTTTGCTGTTAGGACTTGTAGTCGGTTGTAGAAAGTAAGTGGTGACTCGTTAGATAGTTGCTGAAGTCGTTGTAGATCTTGTATCAGGGACGTCAAATCCCTGGAATCTCCGAAATGAAGATTCAAGAGTTGTTTTAATTCTAAATAAGACGCGGGGCTACGCGAATTTATTAGTTGGGCCGCTCTGCCTTTTAATTTATTTTTGATGTGGATAAGTAAAAGGTATCTTTGATCGCCCGTCGACATGTTGTAAGCACAGTCGCACGCATTAATAAATGTTCCCAAGGAGATCTGATCTCCTTCGAACTCTGGGACGATAGAGAATATTTCGGATAGCCGATAGGGCTCGGGTTCAGAGCCGTCTCTGGGAGATTGTTGTGCCATTTTTAAATTTATTAAATGGGAGAATTGAAAAATTTCAAAAGCAAAAATAAAATTTGTTCAAAATAAATGTATAAATCGGTTAATGTGCAATAAATTTTTCAAATCGTTACAAAAACAATAAAACAGAATGGAGGAAAATAGTTAGTGTGCACTGTTTGCAAACAAAATATGGTAAATGGTAAAAATAAAATAAAATAAATCGAGAAATTCAAAAATATAAGGTACAAAAATAAAATTGGTATGGTTAAAAATATGGTTCGGTTTTTGGTCGTCCGAACAGAAAAATAAAAATAAAATCAAAATTTGGTAAAATTAAAAATTGCGAGATGATTCCTGTTTGTACTCACATTAAATGAAACATCGATGCTGCCGTGTTCTGTAGTTGTAGTTAGTTGCCTTGTTCTACGGTTACAGTTGGGACGTCTCGAGAGGTTCTTTCCCTTCAAAGGATTGGATCCACCGCTACCAGTTAAGCTTTTCTTCTAACGCCGGTTCTAGCAGCGTAATGGAATCCTACTGACTGCGCCACTTTTTATATCACTTCTTTTCAAAATGACTTTTTAAAAAAAATTATTTATTATTTAACAAACTTTAATACTTGATAACTTGAGTACAATAATATTAAGACTATGAGTAAGGAAAATCATCTGCCGGACTGAAGGTCGTGAATAACAATTTATAATAAATAATGTGCTGACTCTATATAAACTTAAACAATGAAAAGGAAAGAAATTCTGTGAAGTTAAAACAGCAGATGAGCATATTTTAGCTATACGAGACGAAAGTAATTTAATATGAAAGATTAAAATATGAAATGAGATATAGTAAGTGACAAATTGAAGGAAAGTATAATATTACATTATGAGAAAAAGGTGGTATGTGTTATGTATTACAATGTTACAAAATATAATATTAGAATTTATTATTTTAAAGAGTCTATTAAATTCCTATATAACATATATATATATATAGTGTTACGAAATTTACCCAAAGCCGACCCTGTGTCATTTCAGCACGACAACAAACGCTTTAATAAAAAATAGGATTCTCGAAAAGACTCGACAGCGGAAGGAGCGATGATTATTTTCTACTGGAGAATTCCACGGGATTATAAAAGAAGCACACCACGATCGCCAAGCAGTGATACCGCGACGACTAGCTTATATCGGATTATTATTGTATTTTTGAATCAGCTGTTTGAATGTAAATAAAGTTCTAGAAAAGTGAAAGTAAATATTAGTTGTTATAATTTTTAATTAAACCCACGAAGTATTTGCAATTGGTGTCAGAAGTGGGATTAGTGCAGTTATGGAAACTCGAAGTATGGAAAAAAACGACGAAACTACCAGAAAATTATCAAACAGGTTACAGAGGGACTAGACGAAAAATAACACAGATTCTAGAAAAACGTGACAAGGAGGAGAAAACAACATCAAGAAGAAATTCAACAAAGTTAGTGAAATTTTGATGATAAACTTAAAGTGAATTGGAAATCTTGTCACTAATATCGATGAAAAACAAAAAATTTAATGGAAGGATTATTCTCGAAATTTGTAGAAAAACAAGATCAAACTGAATTAAAACGACAACATGAATTAAAATAACTGAAGAAAAAGACAAATGCAATTGAACAACTAATGCAAATAGTAAGACAAGTTAAACAACTGTTAATGAAAGAATGCAAATAGTTGAGTCTGATATAAAAGAGATAAATGATGACATTAAGACCATAAAAAATACCGTGGACACCCTTGAAACAAAAGTAGATGACCTCGATTCCATTCAAAGCCAGGTAAAAGTTGAAATCAGTTCAATTCAAAACACAGTTCAAGACCAAATCAGTGCCATCCAAGACAAGGTAGAAACAGAAATTAAAAAAATGCAACAGACTTACAGCGAGGAAATACCAGAACACTTGAGTACAGAGGTTCCATTAGTAACCACCCACATTTGATGGCAGTTCATCTTGGCCTATGTATAAACGGCAATTTGAGGCTGTGGCTACAGCTAAGGATGGGATAATCAAGAAAAATCTACTTCTCTGGTAATTTCGTTAAGAGGTCCGGCCCTAGAACTCCTCCAAAGCATTCAGTCGATGAACAAGGCAATTTCGACAAGATCATCGCCATCCTAGACAAACGCTACGACAATCAATCTTGAGCCAGGTATACCAAGTCCAACTCCAAAAACGCAAAGATCCGGTGAAAGCCTTCAAGAATTCGAAGCAGAGATTAGACGGTTAGTACACTTGTCCTACCCAGACCTGCCAGAGGAAACGAAAGACCAGTTGGCCACACAGAGTTTCATAAATGGCATCAGAGATGTGGAAGTACAAAGAAATTTAAGACTGAGTGGCGTCAAGAAAAATAGTGAAGCTCTACTTCGGGGCTTTGAAGTAGAGGCCGTCATGAACATGTCCAAGCCAAGGGTCCGAGCCGTTTCCTTCAACCAGGAAGAGTCAGAGTCACAATTCAAGCGCTGCTGGCTGGTCTGACCAAAATATTAGACCGGTCACAAAGAACTGGCACCAGAGGGGCATGTTACCGCTGCGGACGGACAGGGCACTTCCAACGTGACTGCCGAGTAAGACTACCGGAACGATCACCAACCAGGGGTAGCCAACAAACCGACCTTAAACAGGGAAACTCCAACCAGTCAGCATAAGGGGGCGAATGCTAACTCACCATCCAGCAGCCCCCAGGACAGTATCCATCCGGGGATTTTGCCGAGATAGCGGCAGGGCAGCCTAGTCATCAGAGGCACCATCAACGGGCGAGCAGTTACCATCACCATCGATACCGGCGCCGCTGTGCCATGCCAAGTCCCGGGTTTTGAGAGCATCAGAAATTCGGCCAGTTACCAATAACATCCAGCTCAGAACAGTCACCGGCGAGTCCATGTCGATACAGGTGAGGCAGATGTCGTGCTACAGATAGGGACAACTGATCCGGCATAGGGTCCTGGTAGCGAATATTGAGGACGATTTTATACTGGGAATGGACCTAATTAGCCAGCATGGATTATGTTCGAACCGAGATATGATGTTCTTCGGTTCCTGAATGAGGATTTGTATTGACACGGCCCGTCAACACATCAGTCACGCCCATAAAAATTGTGGCAAAGTCTTCAGCTAGAATTCCCGGTCGAACGGAACAGATTATTCATGGGCAGCTAGACAGCAATCCTGGGAGCTGCGTTGGAATGGTGGAGCCCGTACACTTAGCTCATGACTACTTGGTTGGACGGGCTATAGTGAAAACCGGACGAGATATACCAATCAGAGTTTTGAATCTGTCCCACAACGACATCAGAATTACCAATGGTCAAGAGATAGCTTGTTTCGAGCCAGTAGAGACCATCATCAATTGCGAAGAAGAGTACCAGACGTCGGTGAAGGAACCAGGGCCCGATAAAGAGTTCCTACAACAGTTTGCTGACCAATTGACACACTTGACGCCAGAGAACCAGAAGAAAGCCAAGCAATTTATCACAAAACACTGGCAAATTTTTAACAGTAAAAATGGAACCACCGGTCGCACCAACATCATCCAGCATCGAATAGATACCGGAAAGGCTCAACCCATCAGAATACCACCTAGACGACTACCATTGGGGCAACAACAGGCAGTGGAGGAAAACATCGAGTCCATGTTACAAAATGGGGTTATTGAGCCATCCATCAGTCCATGGTCTGCTCCCGTCGTGCTAGTTAAAAAGAAAGACGGAACCACCCGATTTTGTGTGGATTACAGAAAGCTCAATGACGTCACGAAGAAAGACAGCTATCCACTACCCCGAATCGATGACACTTTGACCACACTAGCAGGCTCCCGTTGGTTCTCCACACTAGACCTAAAAAGTGGATATTGGCAGGTTGGTCTGCACGCAAACGACAGAGAGAAGACGGCGTTCTCCACCAGTAAAGGGCTCTTTCAGTTCACGGTCATGCCCTTTGGGTTATGTAATGCACCCGCTACATTTGAGAGGCTAATGGAGTATGTACTGAGCGGGTTAACATGGAGGACGTGCTTAGTATACCTCGACGACATTCTAGTCATGGGTCAGACATTCGACGACCATCTGAAGAACCTGGACGAAGTATTCTCCAGAATTAATAATGCCAACCTGTGACTCAATCCGAAGAAGTGTTCCTTGTTCCAAAAAGAAGTAGAGTTTTTGGGTCACGTAGTGTCCAAGTCAGGAATCCGCACCAACGAAGACAAGATAGAAGCGATCCGTGATTGGCCAGTCCCGAGGGACAAGCATGAACTCCGAAGCTTCTTGGGCCTCTGTTCATACTACCGGCGTTTTGTTGAGGGATTTGCCACCATTGCCGCCCCTCTACATCGGCAGACCACAGAGAAGGAGACCTTTCGTTGGAATCAGGATTGCGAAACATCATTCAGGCGACTGAAGGCAGCACTATGTTCCAGCCCAATCCTAGCCTTTCCTACACAGTCCGGCAAGTTCATCTTAGACACCGACGCCAGCAACACAGGTTAGGGGGCCGTCCTATCCCAGGTGCAAGATGGTGAAGAGAGGGTGATCGAGTACTACAGCCGTGGATTCTCGAAGCCAGAAAGAAATTATTGCGTCACCAGAAAAGAACTTGCTGTGGACCATTTCCACAAATACCTGTATGGTCGCCATTTCTTAATCCGAACAGATCATGCCGCACTCAAATGGCTGCTGGACATGAAGACACCGGAAGGACAACTGGCCAGATGGATGGAGAAGTTACAGCAATACGACTTCAAGGTGGAACACCGTGCCGGCCGGTTGCACAATAATGCCGATGCCCTATCCAGAAGACCCTGTAGAGCATAATGCAAGCATTGTCTGAAGACGGAACAGCGAGAGGGTATCTCCATCAGGCAGATCCGAGTACAGGTCAATGAAGACTGGACAACGGAACAGTGCATCCAGGACCAAATGGCTGATCCAGACATCGAACCAATCTTGTCACTCAAAATGAGAGGGGTACCCAGGCCACGATGGGACGAGGTAGCTAGATACTCCGGGGTGCTGAAATCGTTATGGGCTCAGTGGGACTCTCTAAGAGTAGACAATGGAATGCTCAAGCGAGTTTGGGAAAGCGCTGATGGACGAGAAACCAAGTCCCAACTGGTAGTTCCGAAGAAAAAGGTACCAGCCATCCTGACCGAAGTACATGATGGAATTACCGGAGGCCACCTGGGCATGAATAAAAACCTAGACAAAGTTCGCCAGCGGTACTACTGGGTGAATTACTTCGAAGACGTCAGAGCCTGGTGTCGCAAATGTGCCACATGTGCCGCCAGTAAGGGCCCGAAAACCCGAACCAAGGGCAGAATGCAGCAGTACAATGTGGGCGTCCCATTTGAGAGAATTGCCATCGATGTCGCCGGTCCGTTTCCCGAGTCTGAGAGGGGGAACAAATACATTCTGGTCGCAATGGATTACTTCAGCAAATGGCCTGAGGCATATGCGATACCCAACCAAGAGGCAACCACGGTAGCGACGGTGCTAGTAGAACAACTATTCAGCAGGTTTGGTGTCCCGATGGAATTACATTCAGACCAGGGGCGTAACTTCGAATCGAATGTATTCCAGAAGGTCTGCACGATGTTGGGGATCAGGAAACGAGAACAACACCATTACACCCACAGTCAGACGGAATGGTGGAAAGATTCAACAGGACCTTGGAAACAACACCTATCCAAGGTCGTCAGCAATAACCAGCGTGATTGGGATGAGCATATTCCCCTATTCCTGTTGTCATATCGCTCTGCTGTACATAATAGTACAGGCCTGACCCCAGCCAGGGTCTTATTCGGAAAGGAGCTGCGACTACCATGCGACTTGGCATTTGGCTCCCCCGAAGAACCTCCCAAGACATCGACGATTATGCCGACCAACTCCGACATAACATGCTGGCAATACACGAATTAGCCCGAACGCAGATGTTGGCCACCAGCGACCGGATGAAGACGCGATACGACCTCAAGGCCAATTCAGTCGGGTTCCAGGAGAGGGACAAAGTCTGGCTGTACAACCCCAACGGAGCAAGGGTAAATCCCCAAAGCTTACACCCGCCTGGGATGGTCCATACGAAGTGGTGAAGAGGCTTAATGACGTCGTCTACCGGATCCGTCGAAACCCCAAGGCTAAATTGAAGGTGGTTCATTTAGATCGACTCGCTCCCTACCATGGAAGGTATGTTTCTGATCGGGACGATCAGAATTAAAGGGGGGCACTGTTACGAAATTTACCCAAAGCCGACCCTGTGTCATTTCAGCACGACAACAAACGCTTCAATAAAAAAATAGGATTCTCGAAAAGACTCGACAGCGGAAGGAGCGATGATTATTTTCTACTGGAGAATTCCACGGGGATTATAAAAGAAGCACACCACGATCGCCAAGCAGTGATACCGCGACGACTAGCTTATATCGGATTATTATTGTATTTTTGAATCAGCTGTTTGAATGTAAATAAAGTTTTAGAAAAGTGAAAGTAAATATTAGTTGTTATAATTTTAAATTAAACCCACGAAGTATATTGCAATATATATATATATATATATATATATATATATATATATATATATATATATATATATAGGATTGTTGGTGTTGGAAATTTAATAATTTTAGAATAAAGGAAGGATCAGGGAGAAGACAATCATAGTTTCTCTTTAACAACTGACGGATGCAGTTCTGTAAAAATGACTTTACTTAACTCAAGCTTTGTACTATTCACATTAATTTTGGAAAATGTCTTGTATGTTAATACCACCTAATGGAACCAAGAGTATGGGTGTATGTTGTGTGGTCGGTGAATGCGCAGATCCCTCCGACTATACGTTGATGCGTCAGGAACGAGTAAACGATGGGCAACTACCTGTGTATTATGCTCATTTGCCAAAGAGCACGGAAAAGTTCAAGCTGAAACTGTTATTTTCAGACGGTACTGAAGGTGACACTGATTGTATTTAAGCGGCATTAACAACATGTGAAGATACACCACCACCACCATCATCCTCAGCGAACAGCTCGATTACTAGCCAGGATGAAGATACCTACAGTTGGACCTTCAACAGGAGCTACACAAGTTGCTAGTTTTAATTTCCACAGTACTATCTGCTATCTCAGTATTGTTACTTAATTATTTTGTGAAATGTATAAGGAGGAAAATGAATAAACATAATTCTAGACAATTCTCTCTCTCTTTATTTATGTATATACTATTCATTAGCCAATTATAAACTGTAAAAATATTTTCTTGTGCGCAGTGTACTGGGTCGTTGCGGCAGTAAAAAATGCATGGAGATTCAGAAGATTCCAAGATAACAGATTTCTTGTAGTTCTCCAAATTTATTAGGGGATAGTGTGGTTCTCCATCTTATTTGAGTAGTTTGTGCAGATTGTGGATTTTCAGCTCATGGAATAACTTGGAAAATAAAAAGTCATATTTCTGCCCACCTCGGACATATATGTGACAAGATCTACCTGTTTGACGAGCAAAAGACGCAAACATTCATCGACTTACCAGAAGGCTCATACGAGATTAGCGACATTGAAGCTTATATCTGAAAGGCACCAGGCATTCATGCGACAAAGGACGCGGCAAAATCTTTAGTTTGAAGCTCAACAACAACACACTCAAGTGCGAAATCTTTAGCAGCAAATACGTGGTGGATTTTCAACCGAACGACAGCATCGGGTATTTTCGGATTTTCCAAACAACTGCTGCCCACCAATCAGCTTTACACTTCCAACTTACCGGTGAACGTTATAAAAGTTCGCACCATTCATCTGGACAGCAATATTACATCGGGAGCTTTCTACAACAGCACACCCTCTCACACAATCTCTACGAATTCGCTATTGACGTAGATCCTGGCTTTGCTATCGATGAAACCCCACAGCATCTCATATATCTGACGATAAACAGAAACGAAATACATAACCTAACTTTGCGCATTTTGAATTAAGTCTGAACTTTTGAATCTCCGCGGCGAGGAAATCATCGTACGACTCGAGCTGAAACAACTGCAATAAAAATGGGGAGTCGTCTTATATTTGGTAATGATGAACCGTATTATAAGAGGACATCTACCGGTCGATCGCTATCAGTTTCCATGAAACCTCTCAAGAAATCACTTACGCTCTCAAACAGATTGTTTCTACAAACGCTCGGCTACCATGTTGTCAACTCCCCAAATGTTCGATATATTTTACCTTTGCGAGACTTTTTCAGGAATAGACCACTTCCTTTCTTGGCAAGTTCCTCCATGGCTTGTTTATGACGTTGATCTTCTTCCAGTTTCTGCCTGGCGTTCTTTGCACAGATCACAGCCTTGGCTACGCCACTGGCTCCATTGACTAAGGCCCACAAAGCGCTAAGGCCTGCAAACAGGGGGATGAGAGTTAGAAAATCACCCCCTAGACTCAAAGGGAATCATCCGAGGAACGCGAATTTTCTCGCGTCCACCCGCCTTCTTAATGGATGCTCGGGCTGCTAAAATGCCAATTACGATGATTTACGTATCTCATCACCTCCACCACCCGAACCAGTGATGGCTCTTATGGTAGGTAGAAGCACATGTTGTCGAAAAGATTTTTTCCCCAGTCGTTGCTTCATACCAAGTCCCATCTTATGTTTAGCCTTCATACCCGTATTTATTAGCCAAGAGGCGGCTTTTTCAAAGTGATGCGTCCTTCGACTTGTATTTGTTGTAGGCGATGTCGTGTGCACGGCAGGTAGCGTCTGTCTTGGTGATTCCCTGCTGACCTTTGGAGAGACGGTCTTCAAATTTCGTACAGGGTCCACAAAACTGATAACCGGGTAGATGTAGCTCAAAGGGTAATTTGTTGATTGCGCTATTCAGTAGACTCCCACCTCTTTGAAGAGTTAGCATGATGCTTATTGAAAGCCCTCGGGAGTGATGTATTTATTAAACAATGACTAACGACCTCATCTTCAGTCTATCGTAAAATGCCATTGAAACATTGGGATGTCCAATTGCCTGTCGAAAATTTGGACTTTGTTGATGGCAGCACACCAACGACAAGACGACATGGACCACTACTGCCAAATTCCGTTCGTGCGACTATCTACGGTCCTAACGGATCTGGGTAAACCAATGCTGTCCTTTCGCTTCTGTTCAATGAAAACGGAATACGATTCGATAACGTCTACGTCTACTCCAAGTCACTCTACCAACCAAAGTACCAGCTCCTAAAAGAGGTACTCAAGCAGATTAAGGGCATCTCATACTTTCTCTTTAACGACAATGAGGAGGTAATCGATCCGTCAGAGGCACGTGATTATTCAGTATTCATTTTCGATGATGTCGCTGGCGATAAACAGAAAAAGATTCAAGGCTTTTTCTCTATGGGTAGACACAGAAATATCGATGCAGGTTATGTGTGCGGGACTTACAACATCATTCCAAAACAATTGATTCGTGACAATTGCAATGTAATTGTCATATTCAAACAAGACTATGTCAATTTGAAGCACGTTTACGACGAACATGTCTCCCCCGACATGGACTATCAGACATTTAAAGTATTGTGTTCTCAATGCTGGCGGGATCGTTTCGGGATTCTTACGATTGTGAAAGAATACAGCTTGAACGATGGCCGGTATCGAAAAGGCTTCGACAAATATATAAAGGAGCACGATGACACGCTCAATAAGCAGATAACATCGACAACGACCAAAGTTCTTAGCAAAATACCGGTAACTGCGATTGAACATGAAACAATTAAAAAGTAAGATGTGCTGCTACAGCCTATTCAAAAACAAGAACCAGTCTTTGAAGAATCACAATTTCTCGATGAAGTTCCAATAGCAGAGACTAGTATCCCAACAGAAGCTGATGGTCATGTTGATGGTGGCGAAAAATCGATGTTCGATGAGTCGGAGCCCATATCTCCCAATGTAGTGAAATCCTACCTCGAGCAATACCCAGTAATTTCACACAAGTACCTATTGGACTTTTTTCAGTAAAAGCGATAATGTCGACAATATATACGGTTCCATCTATGACGAGCCGAGTTCCAAGTGGTATCTCGGATAAAAGAAACTCAACTTTAACCGTACAGGCCATATTATCGTTAATTTTCTACAAAGACCGGAATTTCGCCCCCGATGATTTAGAGGCCTACCGTCGAATTTTGACAATGACATCGGCACACAAGAATTCGGCAGGTCGACTAAAAGCCTTCAGTCTCTATGAATATGCGGAAATCATAAGGCCCATGTTTCCATCTCCAGGCAAAAAGCCACGTTTCGGCTCTGGCATGAAGTTAACGTACAATACAAAGCCAGTGGAGTAAGCTACTGGGCCGACCTTAATGAATTGGTTGAACGGTTGAAACTTCTCATCGCATCCAAAGAGGCTGGTAACACATCACATGACAAGGAAAAATTGCCATTTTAAATGAACTTACGGAAGCACGCATTATACGTGAAAGATAAATTTGGTGCAGTTTTATTTTCACATATCTACCTTCATTCACAGTTATAGTATTGTAGTGTTTTTACTTTTACACACGGGTTCTGTTCAGTTCTTGGATTTATTTAAAAACACAGTCCAACTCATTCTAATTTATTTCCACTACTTTAACACAATTTATATTCACAGAAACTTATTTACATTTTATCTTAACTATACAATACGACCGTCGAAAACTGAATGCCTCCTATCGCCAGCGGTCCATATTCATATATTTCTCTCGGAATTGTCTGGTCAGTCCACGAACCATCGGGAAACTTCTTTCATGTGTTCTGGAAGCTTTAAAAGAATTCCCAGTAACGCCAGTGGCAGGCCTGTTGAGAGAGAAAACATTTCGGATTCCCAGAACTCTCGAAATTCTGTCCCTTCCACGAATTGGTTGATGGCCGATTGCAACAGCAGTCGGATAATTCTCGTAACATTGCCCCTCCTTAAGACCATTTCGTTCCGGAATGTCCTAGAATCCTTCCTGGTGTGACGATATTTGCAGGACTCTCCATTTCGACAACGGGAAGTTTGGTGAAAGCAACAGTCAACGGTCTTCGAATCTGGGCAAATATTGAGAAAGCATACCAGGATGTTGATGCCACTGAATCGAACGATTGTTTCCATCATACTTCTCACCACCCTCCAATTCAGTACATCCAACCTGCAGGCTATCTTTGGGACCGCAAATTTCATCAGATTCTTCTCCATCATCACATTTCTCAATTCCACTAGAGTCTTCCAAAGATCGCTGTATGTTGGCTTGTCCTGCGAGAATGTTTTTGTTACCAAATAAAAGATGTCTCTGGTACCCATTGGTTGTTTATCTTCGAGATGAAAGACCTTCCCTACCACTGGATCTTGCTCCCTTAGCTTCTGGAACTGGCCGTACTTTTTGGTGAACACCTTGGCTATTCCTCTGGACATCCGGAGATCTCGAGCCACACAATGTGCCAGGGCATATTGTATGGGCACCTCAAACAGGTCTCGGGGTTCCTCTCTCGTTACGTCGTGCTGCACTTTATGTCCATCAGAGTACAGTACCATAAACTGCTCGAAGGTAATCTCGTCATCGGGTGGTTGGATGCTGCGGACTTGGGCTTGGTCAACTTCGCTGTCATGACTTCAGGCATAAAGGGCTAACCTGTTGAAATGTACGACCTTTGGTTTTCCCCGAGGTAGCTTCTTTATTCTGTACACAACATCGTTGATTTTCTTCACGATTTGGTAAGGCCCCTCCCAAGATCTTTGTAGCTTATGCGAATATCCATGACGACGTTGCGGGTTATACAACCAAACAAGATCATCAACTTGGAATTCTCCGCCCTCGGCTTTGATATCGTAGGTTTCCGTCATTCGGGCACTGGCATTCTCGATGTTTAACCGGACTCGTTCACGGATGTCGTTCATCTTTTGACGTAGCTGGCTGACAGTTTTCACCTGCGGTCTCTTCTCCTCGGGGACATCCAAACTGCAAATCGCATGGGAGTCTTAATTCTCGTCCCATGATAATACTGGCCGGGGTCTGACCCGTGGACTCGTGCACAGACGAACGACAAATGGCGGTTAATGGTTCTATTCATCCGTTCTACCATTCCATCGGATCGCGGGTGTAATGCTGTCGTCCGTGTTTTATTGATCGTCAACAGCTTGCACACGTCTTGGAAAAGAGTAGACTTGAAAGTTCTACCTTGGTCTGAATGCAACTCCAAGGGAATACCAAAACGACTGATCCATTACTTGACAAGGACATCAGCAACGGTCAAGGCTTCTTGATTCGGCAAGGCATACGCTTTGGCCCATTTACTAAAATAGTCCATTACCACCACAATGTATTTATTTCCAGAGTCGGATTCAGGAAATGGACCTGCAACATCAATGGCTACTCTTTCGAATCTACTGCCCACGTTATATTGCTTCAAGGGAGCTTTTGGTCCTTTCTGAGGCCCATTACTTGCTGCACAAACCGTACATTTCAGGCACCACTCCTTAAAGTCTACTTGGCAGTTTATCCAATAGAAGCGTTCTCTTAACTTCCCCAGGGTTTTCGTTACTCCCAGATGTGCTCCAGTTGTACAATCATGTAGTACTCGTAAAACCTCTGGTCTCCTATTTCTGGGAACTATAATCTGTTTTCTGTCCTCTGAGGATTCCAGGACGCGCTTGAGAAGTCCATTTTCCAGGATGAGGGAGTTCCAATGAGCCCACTACGACTTTATGGTTGGTGAATATCGAGAAATCTCTTGCCACGTAGGTTTGCGGTCTTCTTCCTTCCACCGGATAACTTCTTTTAGTTCTGGATCTAATTTTTGGTCTTTCTGGATCTCCTCAGGTTGCCAATGGTGATCCACGGCGGTAGTTCTACAGAGAACAGCCCCTTTTTCTTAAGCTCGCTGACAATGTTTGCAGTCATCAGGGCATGGTCTCCTCGATAGGGCATCAGCATTCTTATGGCTTGTTCCTGCGCGATGTTCAGTCTCGAATTCGAATTCTTGCCACCGCTCAATCCACCTGGCCACCTGTCCTTCGGGGTTTTTAAACTGCAAGAGCCACTTCAGTGCTGCATGATCAGTCCTCAGGAGGAATCTTTTACCATAGAGGTACTTATAGAAATGTTCTATCCCCTTTACCACAGCCAAGAGTTCCATGCGAGTAAAGCAGTAATTCCGTTCAGGCTTGCTCAAGGTCTCGCTAAGATAACCGATGACTTTCTCCTGACCGTCTTGGATCTGCAAAAGCACCGCACCAATTCCGACATTGCTTGCGTCGGTATCCAAAACGAAATTCCCATCAGGCAAAGGATAACTCAAAATGGGGGCACTGTTTAATGCTCTTTTCAGTGTCTCGAATGGTCGCTGACATTTCTCGTTCCACTGGTACTGCACCTCTGTGAGTCTATTAAGTGGCTTGGCGATGTTGGCAAATCCGGCTACGTACCGACGATAGTACGTGCATAAACCCAGGAAACTTCTTAACTGGTGGATATCTTTAGGTACTGGCCATTCGGACGGCTTTGATTTTCTGTTTGTCCATAGCTACTCCCTGTGCGGAAACTACATGTCCAAGATATTGCACCTCTTCTTGGAACAGCTAACACTTCTTCGAGCTTAACTTCGAAGTCGCCGAAATATCTCCTCCAGGTTCCTCACGTGGTCTTTAAATGATTTTCCAACCACGATAATGTCATCAAGATACACCGGGCATGATTTCCATGAAAGCCCTTTTAAAACTGTTTCCATCAATCTTTCAAAAGTTAGTGGAGCATTACACAACCCAAATGGCATTACCGTGAATTGGTAAAGTCCTGAGCCGATGGTAAAAGCGTTCTTTTCCCGGTCCTCCTTAGCTAGTTCCACCGTCCAATAACCACTTTTCAAGTCCATGGTGGAAAACATCTTCGATCCAGCCAATGTATCTAAAGTATCGTTCTGTTCAGTTCTTGGATTTATTTAAAAACACAGTCCAACTCACTCTAATTTATTTCCACTACTTTAACACAATTTATATTCACAGAAACTTATTTACATTTTATCTTAACTATACAATACGACCGTCGAAAACTGAATGCCTCCTGTCGCCAGCTGTCCATATTTATATATTCCTCTCGGAATTGTCTTATAAGTCCACGAACCATCGGGAAACTTCTTTCATGTGTTCTGGAAGCTTTAAGGGAATTCCCAGTAACGGCAGCGGTCAGCCTGTTGAGAGAGAAAACATTTCGGATTCCCAGAAGTCTCGGAATACTGTCCCTTCCACGAATTGGTTTAAAATGGATTGCACCAGCTGTCGGATGAATTCTCGTAACAGTATCAATTCTACTATGACATTGAGTAAGTTGGGGCGCAGCAACACAGCCCAACAATCTGTGGTTTCACATAATATCGCATTCATGCAAATTCCCTTTTCCTTTACCTAAAGTAGTAGTCCCCGAGCTATACCACGATATGAAAAAACTACATGATGATATTAAAAGTCAAATGTTGGAACAAAATGGCAAACTTGAAGCACTCGCTGATGATATTGCCAAGATTAAGTTACATCACTAACAATACTTTACCTACCTCCTTTGGTCGATGAATAAAATTATCATGAAAAGTATGGCCAACAATAAAAACATGACTTTGTCAACTTTTGGCTAGTATACACGATGACTTCATCATTCTGGGCGCAGAAATTTTCCACGCCGCCATGTGATAATCAAGGGTTTCGATGACCTGTAACAGTCTGATCTCAGACAAATCGATCAGTAAGCGAAATCCAATAGAAATTTCAAATTTTTCCTAGTCGTAATCGACTGTTTTTCGAAGTACGTGTGGACCGACATGGGCAAAGAATACTACAACTCCCACTTCCAGCGGCTAATGAAATCTCATGGGATCAATCATTATAGCACCTTTAGTACGATGAAAGCCTCAATCGCTGAACGAACCATTAGAACGTTGAAAGAGCGTCTGTACAAGTATTTTATTTTGAATGGTACCAACAAATGGATTGATGTTTTACCGGACATCGTTAAGGACTACAACCATCAAAAACACTCCAAGACAAGGATGCGACCTGTTGACATTAATAAGAGTAACGCTAGTAACATTAAGTTTACAATACTCTAAAAATTGCCGTGTTGCAAAATTCATAGTTGGAGATGTTGTTCACATCAGCAAAACCAAACACGTCTTTGATAAGGGATATCTACCGAACTGGACCACGGAATTGTTTAAAATAACCCCCATAAATATAACTAACCTTGTTACGTATGTCTTGGAAGATGTGTCTGGCAATCCGATTCAAGGAGGCTTCTACGAGGCAGAGCTACAAAAATCAGTCTCCCAGATGTTTATCTTGTCGAAAAAATACTGCAACGAATGATAGTTGGATTAATGCTAGCAATAAGCTATAGATCAATCATACGTATGATTTAGAAACTTAAATAAATGTATAAATTGGGTTTTATTTCATCAGTTGAGAAGATGGAGAGTCGTGAGTACTATCAATCGTATGAAAATCGATACCGTACCTTTGATAGTTGGCGATCTAACTTTCTAGCTAAAAAGCTAGCCCAAGCAGGCTTCATTTACAAACGCGAAGGGTTAAGTGATGATGTCGTTGTATGTCCCTTTTGTCAAACTGAGGGATACAATTGGTAATCTGGTGACGACTCAGTGGCCGACCATTTGGAGTTGTCTCCGTATTGCAGTTTTTTCGATCTGGATAACACGTATCGCATAAACAGACTAACCATTTACCAGAGCAAAGCAACAGTCACAACAGCAACGTACACCGACTGGCCCATTTCTCTAAAACAAACACCTTAGATGGTTGCGAATGTAGGCTTTTTCTATATGGGATATGGTGACAGAATAAAATGCTACTATTGCGGCATAGAACTGAACAAACTCTTACCTACCGACAACATTGAAGAGATGCATGCAAAAGCGTTCGATAACTTTACTGCTCAAAAATTACCCAACAAAACCCACCAACTCCAACACTTGTAAAATTTGTCTCAGTAATGACATGTCAATTGTTTTTCTGCCATGTAGACACCTGGCTAGTTGTTTTGATTGCTCACTGAAAATAGATCAGTGTTGCATATGCAGAAAACATATGCAACACCATTGGCTATTTAAAAATCTTTGTATCTTAATTACAAAAATAAAATTCACATTAGGACATATTTTGTTTTATTTTCGAACATAATTTACAGAATTATTGTGCAATTGAGCATGAAATATGTTTTCCACCATGATAGATTCGTTATTGTCCACAAGATCACCATCACATAGGGGTGTCAAAGAATGATCGAGGTTTCGTAATTTGTTTCCTCAAGTCAACCAATTTAAATTTCTTTGCCGAGACATGAGCATATTGCTCACAGCTACGGGGTGTAACACATTGTAGCATTTTTTAACAACTTTAGCATTTGGATGCCTCTTCAGAAAGACATTTATGGTTGAATGGAAAAACGCTTTTTGCCTACAAATCACATCCACGCATTCTCCCGTAAAGTTAACCGAGCCATACATCTCTATTTGCTGCGGTTGATAGACTATGGAGCTACTCGAGGACTTACTTCATGCCTCAAACGGATCACAATATCAGTATGGAATTTGTTTGATACGATATACAATACATCTTCATGTCGTTTGGCTGCTGTGACAAACTCCTCTTCCATTCTAATACGACACATTTCAGCTAGTATACGCTCCTGATCTGCTTTCGTTCTTCTTCTATTCGACAACGATCTTGTTAAAGTCAAATACACTTAGCCTCGGCACCGTTCTTAATTTCGAATATGAGGCGTTTAAGTGCTTTAATTGTTTTGTGTAGTGACCAACTCCAAACAAATTTCTTCATAGCATTTCTCATATTTGATGTACTGTATGGAAATGTATTTTATCATTGTAGAGCAAGCGAATTTCTGTTGCTTTATCACTCCTCATTTGCATAAGTAAAAATTCAAAGTCTATGATACTCATATAAATATATTTCTTTTGGGAATTCGGTTCCTCTTGCATTTCCTTATGTACGACCGGCGGATATTGCTTCTTGATCAAAGGTCAAAAAGTAGTTTTTTTGTCTTTGTATTCACACTTGTAACCACACCAATCCATGACATTCTCATCGATGACCACTGTATCCATCATTGTTTAAGGTTCCAAACGAACGTGTTGCTTTGATCGTTTTCAATGTCGAGACCAAATTTGTTGCACACTTCTGTATACGTCAATTTACTCATCGGTGTAATCCATAACCTTACATCTTGATCAGTAATTCTTCTAAATAGAGCGGACATCATCATCATCTTGGATGCACAACCCCAAATGAAAAACTAATGCAAACTGACATTCACACGCTATGCTCTATATACAGTTATTTGGTGTTGCTGGTGCATCGGGCCTCGTTCTTGTTATCATGCTTCTCAAGGTGTTGTTGCTTTTGAAGATCATTCTGATTCCATAGCTGTTTGCAATTCTTCTACTAAGTTTCTCCGGCAAGCCTTTAGTATACGGCAATAGTAGAGTTGCTACCGAAGTCTCCTCTTCCTGCCTAGGTGGTTTGTCCAACTCTTTAAACGCCTTGGTAATGATCGTTTCCGAATAACCAATCGCAAAAAGGTCTTCTCTAAGTTTCACTTGTTCTTCTTTGAGGGCTTCTGGTGTGCTGCAGATATTTTTGACTCTATGGATTAGTTTTTTGATGATGCCAGTTTTCGTTGCTGATGGGTGGTTGGAAATGTAGTGAAGGTGTAATACTGTATGCGTAGCCTTCCTGTAGACTGTTGTTTGGATTCCGGTCCTAGTCCTTTCACACTTTACATCAAGTGATGGTAGCCACCCACTCTCTTCCATCTCCATAGTGAATCTAATGGATGGTTGGGATTGGTTCAGGTGCTCCAGGAATGCCTGTAGTTCTGTCTCTTCGTGTTGCCAAATAATAAAGGAGTTATCGACATACCTCAACCATAGCTTAGCCTGCTTCTCGTACTTCCTCAGTGCAGTGCTTCGAACCATTCCATGTAGATGTTGGCGATGGTTGGTGATAACGGGGACCCCATAGGCAATCCATCTTCTTGCATGAAGAATCGGTCCTTCTCCTGAAAGTAGCAGTTCTTGAGGCAACATTCAAGTAAGTCCATGATTGTCTATTGGTAGCCCCGTCCGCTCCATCAGGGTTTCGCCTTCAGTAATTTTCTTTCTCACTATGTTGAGAGATTCGTCTAGTGGTACATTCGTGAAAAGGTTTTCAAGTCGAAACTTACTAAGCGATGTTCTGGCCCAAGTTCCATGAATCCGATGATTTCGACAAAGTGCTTTGAGTCCTTGACGTGCGATGATGTTTTGCCCTCCAAAGGTTGGATGATTGGTAGAAGGAATTTCGAGAGACAGAACTCCAGGCATTCCTGGAGCACCTGAACCAATCCCAACCATCCATTAGATTCACCAAGGAGCTGGAAGAGAGTGGGTGCCTACTATTCCTTGATGTAAAGTGTGAAAGGACTAGGACCGGAATCCAAACAACAGTCTACAGGAAGGCTACGCTTACAGGATTATACCCATCAGCAACGAAAACTGGCATAATCAAAATACTAATCCATAGAGCCAAAAATATCTGCAGCACACCAGAAGCCCTCAAAGAAGAACTAGTGAAACTTAGAGAAGACCTTTTTGCGAATGGATATCCGGAAACGATCATTACCAAGGCGTTTGAAGTGCTGGACAAACCACCTAGGCAGGAAGAGGAGACTTCGGTAGCAACTCTACTATTACCGTATACAAAAGGCTTGTCGGAGAAACTCAGAAGAATTGCAAACAGCTATGGAATCAGAATGATCTTCAATAGCAACAACACCTTGAGGAGCTTGATAACAAGAACGAGGCCTGACGCACCAGTAATACCAAATAACTGTATATACTGCATACCGTGTGAATATGGCACACCAGGGTTAAGGAACATCGCACAGCTACTCAAAGGACGGAGGTAACGAAATCTGGGCTAGCTAATCACGCATGAACCGAACACCATAATATCAACTGGGACCAGGCCAGAGCAATTCACAAGGAAGAGCACTGGTACAAAAGAAAATTCATCGAGGCAGTGTAAATAATCTTGAACGAAAATATAATTAGCGAGTCCAGCGTCCAAAAATATTTGGCGAGCTCTTCTTCCGCCTCTCCGCTACGCATCTCCGACAACCAACCGCCAGGTACGACGACGCTGATTGGACCGGATAAGACTCAATGACCATGACCGGCGACGCATGACCGATTAAGCGAATAATATAAATATGACCGATAATCTGAATCTCCTATCATTCACCTGATGGCGATAGCAGATACACAGCTATTGAAACGTTGTGAGATCAACCACTTCAAGACAATGGAAGTCCAGGGGAATTTTGAAGTTTGAAATGTCCAATGGCAGTGCTGGCTGGTGACGTCATAGAAAAGTGAAAGCGGGCTGCATACAAACAGACGTTGATGTCAGATATCATATATTTCCCTAGATATCGGAAAAACATATGTATTCTTATGATATTGCTGACAAAAATCCCTAGATCTGGGGAAAAACCCACTCGAACATATTAAATGTTAAATGTTAAATGTTTATTAAATGGTTAAGATGAAAGCAACTGGTGCGTTGCTGCCAAGTTTAACGCAAACACGTCGAAGAATTCAACAGGTGATATGCATTTATTTCAAACTTTATACTGTATGAAGAAGAAGAAGAAGAAAAATGATGAGGCTAGTCTGTAAGTATTCAAAGTTATCGACAGATATCTGCATATGAATTGCAGTAGCGTCTGTTATTTATAATCTGCAATTTTCTGTAAGTTTCCTCATGCATATTTTATTAATGAACCACCCTGTATTACCAACAAATCATCGTACCAGAAACAATCGTTAATTAGACATGGAATTCTTTACGATATTTTGTTGACCTTTAGCGTAACACTCTTACCGCAACTGGTCCGGAATATGTCCCAATTAGTGCGTACGACAAGTGATATTTTCTTAAACTCAAGGTCATCCAATATCAACGAAATTGCTAATTATGTATATCGTTGACTCGCTATATAGTCTTGATCTCAGGGTCATCATCTTTGTTTCTGTAATACTGAGACGATATATATTTTAGCGACTTGGCAAATAATTTACATGGTTGTTAATACAAAAAATCAGTACTTCTGAAAGGAATATATTGGTAATAGAACACTTGGATTATTGTTATTATTTGTAGATTGCATGTTTAAGTGTCATATGTTTGTACCTGAACTTGTTTTCCGAAACAATATTCTATTACCTTTTACAAAATAAATTGTTTAACATTTGGAGACATTAAAGATGAACATATGAAAAAAGTTATAATTTGATGTCATCATCATCTTGTTATGGATTGAAAGTATTACTTACAAGCAAACTTCTTGCATAAATCCTATACTTTTAGAAGCATGCCAATGGTGAACTAGTAGGTATCCTATCCATCTGTGAGATACTTGCCATGTGAGTAAAACAATATTATGTATTTTAAAAGTTTATTTTCAAATTATATATATATTTTTACAATTAACTCTACTCTGTGGGAATTTCAAATAACACTCTTGAATGTAGATTACTTCCCAATTGTTGTTGTAGTCCTTTGAATTTCAGGTATAACTTCCCTGTGGAAAATTTTTCAAGATGTGGTTTAAATGTTTGTGTCATCCTTTTCGGTAAAAATGTAACTTTATCTTCGAACTCCAGACAGATGCTTTCACCAAATTGTGGTTTCACCGATTTTGCTGAAATCCTGTATTGCGTTCCTGGTTGTAGATCCCGCACCTTGACCATTGGTTTGTTCTCCACTTCTTTCGAACTTATTATTCTTATTATTCCATCTTATTCTTCTTCGATTATAACAAAAACTAATGCGTTTTGAGTATTTGTTGGGCTAATGAACTTGGTAGTCTGATCGCATTAATCAATTGCTGCAGACGGACTGACCTGATAACACTTTCTACTTGATTGAACGTAAATAGATATACAGGTTTTCAGTTGAAACGTCAGAAGTCCCTATTCCCAACTGAGAAATTAAAATACCCCAAATATATATAAAAATATTTTATTTAATTTTTCTAAATTCTAAATCTTGTAATATATTTTATTGTAATAGTACAGGTGCTCTTTTAAATCAATTCATAATTGCGAGGTATCGTCTAGATAACATGCTCTTACATTTTTTTCACTAAGAAGCCTACATAGCAAACTTGTCCATGTAGAAATCTCATCTAACAAGTCGTGACAAAACTCACAAAAATTCAGTTTATTCAAAGATGTTACCTTAGCCAGTATAATGGGATCGACTGCTAAAAGACTACACACATCAGTATAGTTTGGATATAATATCGATACGTGTTTCATAAGCATAATCTGTTTCACGTCATATTGTACTCTAGATATATGCAAAAAGTCACCACAGGATGTCGGTTCTGCAAACTCCATTGATGATGGTGTTGCTGTTGAGGTGTTCTCGAAGAAGTTTCTTTTCAGGTGGTTCAATTGGGCAACGACATCCACAGCAGACATTACAATTTTCACTGCGGAGCCTTCAGTTGTTGTTGTTGTTTTTTCCAGGATAACCACTGGTGAGTAGGATGTTGTGGGGCGGAGTATGCACTGGATCTCACACCATGTGGAATCCAACAAGGGAAATCTCGAGTTTAATAGGTAGTACTTTTCCTTATTGGCTGCATTCTCGTACATTTGTAGGACACGGTCCAAGTTGGCGGTGTAGTCGGTATTCGAATCACCATCACTATAACCGTTTTCACACGGTTCGAATTCAACGTCAAAAGTGTCACTACTGTTGCTGCTGCTGTTGCTATTATCCTGAACACTGGGTGAAAAGTTACACTTCTACTAGAACTAAAGTCGGTAAAATAACCTTGATCTGCTTCCATTTTCACTATTACCCAAAACTGAAATCCTATATGGAAAATTTCATTGTTTTATATGGTTATCCCTACTCTTAACACGGACACTTGTTTGACCTTTTAACTTATTACCAACGTTAGTATAATGTAACTAATCAAATTCCGGCCAATAAACTTACGTACAGCAAATTATTTTTACATATATTTGAAATATTATCTATGGAAATATATGTAATTTTCCTGTCATTCAACTACAACAGCCTGCTGAATACAGCTGGTTGTGACGTGGGCGACTGGAGGCTAACCGACCAACAATCCTATATATATATATATATATATATATATATATACACACCAAATACTTTATTCCCGTATCCAGTATATCAACTCACCGAATTCCTGTATCTAATTCCCGCATTCCCATTTCTATTATTCCGAATTTCCACATCTAATTCCCGAATCAATTATCCTGCATCTATTTTCACACATTTCATACACAGCTTTGCTATTGTGAAAACACTTTGTATTTTTTTACATTCTGTTTATGGGACATATTTTCTGAGACACCCTGTATCTTTTTATCACTATATATATATATATATATATATATATATATATATATATATATGAACTAAGCTAGGTTCCGGGTGAGAACCGCGTCTGAATTTATTGAATACTCGACGTTTCGACTCCTGCTTCGGAGCCATTATCAAGAGACAAAAGTGAAAAAGAGTTTCAGAGTCTAGATCGAACTCGGGGCCTCAATCTGCCTACTCCCAAGAGTCACTAGGTAACTGAACTGTTCAGTTACCTAGTGGTAACTGAACTGTTCAGTTACCTAGTGACTCTTGGGGAGTAGGCAGATTGAGGCCCCGAGTTCGATCTAGACTCTGAAACTCTTTTTCACTTTTGTCTCTTGATAATGGCTCCGAAGCAGGAGTCGAAACGTCGAGTATTCAATAAATTCAGACGCGGTTCTCACCCGGAACCTAGCTTAGTTCATAATAATGACCGCGGAAGCCTCTCAGAATATATATATATATATATATATATATATATATTATAATAAAACTGTATGAAAGTGTAATTGAATTTAATTTAGAATTTATATTTTATAATTTTATTATCTCTCTTTTTCGCTTGGGTTCAAATCTTCAGATGTTAAATAAATAAATAAATTTTATACTTATCTTGTTTATCTTACAAGTTTCTATTTCTCTACACTTACACTTTTTAAAATTTTAAAATTATATTTGCAATTTATTTTTTTCTATTTTAAATTTTAAATTATTAATAATCAAATTTCAATGAGGTTACAATTTATTTAAAATTTTCCACAATACAATACTGATACAAGCTTTCTTTCAAAACAAAATAAATTTCCTGTCACTTAAATATTCTTAAATTTCTATTAAATTATGTTACAAAATATTTTGATCATTCAATCACAGATATTATTATTCTAAAATTGTAAAAACCTTTATTATTATCACTGATTGACTACCTTTTTTTTAATTTCTTTATTAAACATTGTTTCAAAAACTCACTGTTGTTGTTTTCCTATTCTCTCTTCTAGTTGAACTTTATTGAAATTTCAAAATTTTGAATACTTTACTGGTACAATTTACGTCTCAATTGAATTTCTCGTGCTGGTTTGCAATTGGTTTTCTCCAAATAGTTTTGATTTTTTTTTTAATTTTTATACCATTCATACCATCATCTTCTTATTCTCGACCATTTAAAAGATTATTTTTTAATTTGTCTTTTCAAATAAATTTAAATTAAAATTTTCAAGTTACTCTTCTATCTCTGACATGGAACATTAAATTTGTTTTATATCATAGGACATTAACTTCGTTGTCATGGAAACTGAATTTATGAGAACGAGAGTTTTTAAAACCTATCTGCTCGACGCTTGAAGACCAAAAAAAGGTGCCTAAAATTACCGCACTATTACGTTGGAATTCAAATATTTATGAGGAAATGTCCGTTATGTCATTTCGATGAAATTTTTGATAAGAATTTTAGAATTTTCGGCGATTTTCTGCAAAACTGCAAGTTGCACGTCGCAGAAAAGTATATGAGATCACCTAAGGATCTTCCTTAATAGATTAAACGTTAAAAAACTATAAGGAGTTATCGAAAAATCGACTGAAATATTAGGGATATTGGTCGATTTCCATGCACGCATGTGTTCATTCTCAAATTTTATCACTTTACCAATAGAATTCTGTTCCAATATTTGAAGTTTCACCAATCCGGATATATACTCTATTAAACAAGACCATATTCATTCAAAACGGTGCACCACAGGAGAAGAAATGAGAATATTAAAACATTTAAAACAAGAAACACACTAAAATCAATTATATCAAAAACAAAACCAAACAACACAAGAGAAAATACAAAAAATTGCATTTATAAAATCCCTTATGAATGTAATAAATTCTATATTGGAGAAACCTCTAGACCTCTAAATGTTCGAATAAATGAACACAAAAATTACATAAAAAAACGATAGTTTGATAAATCCAAAATTTGTGAACATGATTAGGACTTTGGTCATAAAATACAGTTTCCAAATTAAGTTATATTACACAAAGAAGAACACAACACCAAAAGAAAAATGAAAGAGTCTGCTTTAATTTTGACAAATGAAAACGATTGTATCGCTACCACCTCCGTAAAATTCAATCGTTCCTGGTTGCCGATGATTAAGGAAGAAATTGCTAATGGTCATGTCCGTGCGCACAACCCAATATCGGGATAGTTCATAAGGTTTTTCCTAGGTTTTCCCTTATGATTTTAATCAATCAACTGAATCAACAAAATTCTTTGATTGCATTTTTGGCGAATCTTATGATAAAATCGCACCTAGGTGTGCCAAATAAAATTCTAAAGATCACCCTTTCAAATTCTTCCAATTTGAAAAGAACTTTATTATTAAATGATCTTTAGAAGTTTCTGTGCTATCCTGTAAATTATCAAATAAAATTCTCGTAGTTAGTCAGAAGTCAAGTAATAGATATTGTCAAACATTTTAATTTTACATTTTAGAATTGTGCCTTCTTATTTATAGTTTCTTAACCATTGACAAAGGGGTCTGACCTAGGCATATAGGGCAATTTTCGTGACTTGTAGTGGTATTTCCCAAAAAGTACTTAAACATTGAAAAATATGGCACAAATATCATTCAGAAAACAAAGCGTATTCTTATAAGATACAACAGCGAATTCAGATCACACAAACATACACTTACGTAAATTTAATCAGCTTCTTTAAAATAACAATATAACAAAAAATAATGTACAAAGCAAATATTTTGTTGTCATTAATCTATCAGATAAAGTATTAAACATTTCGGAAGTCCCAGTTTAGAAAAAATATTTCCTCAAAAAATTTCCAAAAATTTTATATTATCAACTATATGGAACAAATTGCAAATAAATTAAACTTTAGTGAAGCTGAAGAATATCATAGTAGATCAAAAAAAAATCCATACATATCAAAAATAATGTTTCAAAAATGAAATTAAAGCCTTAAAAAATTACATTAGAATAGAAGATTGACACTATTCTAAGGCATCACATATCTATGGTCTACCAAAAATTCATGAACTCAGCAATCCTTTAATATCGACTGTCAGTGCCATAAATTCTCCTTGCAGTGACCTATCAAAATTTCTTCTAAAGATCATTTCTCCATTTACAGGTAATTCCAACTCTCATCTTAGAAACAGTACATAATTCTTAGACAAATCATCCTGTATACAATACAAAAATACTGACTCCGACCAACAAGATTTTGGCATGGATGACATTTTAATAACAAAGACACAATTGTCATTTGATACAGCAGTCTATAGAAACCACACTCAAGCTAATAGATATTCAATTTGAACTCTAATCATCCAAATACCGAAAAAAGACATCATTAAATCACTATATGATACAGCAAAAGTAACTGTTCTGATATCAATAAATTTAATAAAGTAAAAACATTTAAAAATATGTACTATCTGCTAACAATTGTCATAAAAATATTATCAATAAAGAGTTAGATAAAATTTAACACAAACTAGTAACTATCATTCAACACCAAGAAGCTCCAAACAATACTAATACCCTTGAAACAGCTATTCAACAGATTTAGCACAGTTACAGCTGCATTCAGACCAAGGTCGAAATTTCAGTTATAACATATTGGAATAAACAATTTCGACGGTCATCTCCCCGATCGTTGAGTCTTTTCGAAATCTCCAATACGGTCGACCTTGCGGATTCCTTTTTTTTATACTTCAGTCGACTTAAATGGTTTACGCTGTTTGAGTCAGGGCGGCGTAGATAAATTGTATAACACTGCCCCCCTCTTCTCCATGGCAGAGAGCGAGTCGATCCTAACCACCTTCAACTTAGCTCTTGGGTTTCGACGGATAGGGTAGACCACACCATTGATCCTCTTGACCACCACGTATGGACCATCCCAGGCGAGTGTAAGCTTTGGCGATTTACCCTTACTCCTCTGGGGGTTGTACAACCAGACCTTGTCCCCCTCTCTCATATCGTGTCTTCATCCGGTCGCTGATCACTGGTGGCCTACATCTCGTTTTCCGGATTCCCAATATCGTACAGACCTTCTGGAATACATTCGATTCGAAGTTACGCCCTTGGTCTGAATGTAGTTCCAACGGGACGCCAAACCTGCTAAATAGCAGTCCTATCAGCACCGTCGCTACAGTGGTTGCTTCTTGATTGGGTATCGCATATGCCCCAGGCCATTTGCTGAAGTAATCCATTGCGACCAAAATGCATTTGTTCCCCCTGTCAGACTCTTGAAATGGACCGGCGACATCGATGGCAATTCTCTCCTATGGGACGCCCACATGGTACTGCTGCATTGGGCCCTTGGTCCAAGATTTCGGGCTCTTACTGGCTGCACAGGTGTCACATTTCCGGCACCAAGCTCTGAGGTCAGCGAAGTAATTTACCCAGTAGTACCGCTGGCGAATTGTATCTAAGGTTCTATTCATGCCCAGATGACCTCCGGTAATCCCATCATGTACCTCGGTGAGGATGGCTGGTACCTTCTTCATTGGGACTACCAGTTGGGAGCTGGTTTCTCGGCCGTCACTGCATTCCCAACTTCTCTTTAGCATTCCATTCTCTACCCTTAGAGAGTCCCATTGGGCCCATAACGATTTCAGGACGCCCGAGTATGTAGCTACCTCGTCCCAACGTAGCCTGGGTGCCCCACTATTTTAAGGTAACAGGATTGTTTCAATGACTGGATCAACTGGATTTGGTCCTGGATGCACTGTTCCGTTGCCCACTTTTCGTTGGCCTATACTCGGATCTGTCGAATGGAGATACCGTCTCGCTGTTCCGTCTTCAGACAATCTCCGCATTATTCCCTACAGGGTCTTCCAGACAGGGCATCGGCACTATTATGTAAACGACCGGCACGATGTTCAACCTTGAAATCGTATTGTTATAATTTCTCCATCCACTTGGCCAGTTGTCCTTCCGGTGTCTTCTTGTCCAGCAGCCTTTTGAAGGCAGCATGATCTGTTCGGATTTGGAAATAAGGACCATAGATGTATTTGCGGAAATGGTCTACAGCCCTTATTATTGCAAGAAGTTCTTTTCTGGTGACACAATAATTTCTTTCCGGTTTCAAGAATCCACGGCTAGAGTACTCGATCACCCTCTCTTCACCATCTTGCACCTGGAATAGGACTGCCCCCAAACATGTGTTGGTGACGTCGGTGTCTAAGATGAACTTGACGGACTGTGTGGGAAATGCTAGGATTGGGCTGGAACATAGTGTCGCCTTCAGTCGTCTGTTGGCAAATCCCTCAACAACAAATCGTCTGTAGTAGAAACAGAAACCCAAAAAGCTGCGTAGTTCATGCTTGTCTCTCGGAATCGGCCAATCACGGATGGCTGCTATCTTCTCTCCGTTTTGTGCGGATACCTGACTCCGAAACGACGTGGCCCAAAAACTGTACTTCTTTTTGGAACATGAAACACTTCTTCGGGTTGAGTCTAAGATTGGCGTTCTTAATTCTGGAAATTACTTGGCCTAGGTTCTTCAGGTGGTCGGCGAATGTATGAACCATGACCAAAATGTCGTCGAAGTATACTAAGCACGTTCTCCATGTCAACGCGCTCAAAACATACTGGAGTATGGATATGGAGGGCTAGTTCAGTTTACGGTCATGCCTTTTGGGTTATGTAATACTCCCGCTACATTTGAGAGGCTATCCATTAGCCTGCTCTCTCAAAAGGCATGACCGTAAACTGAAGTAGCCATTTACTGGTGGTGAACGCTGTTTTCTCTGTGTCGTTTTCGTCAAGACCAACCTCCCAATATCAACTCTTTAGGTCTAGTGTGGAGAACCAACTGAGACTTGCAGAGTGTCATCAATTCGGGGGTAGTGGATAGCTGTCTTTTTTCGTGACGTCTTTCAGTTTTCCGCAATCCAAGCAAAATCGGGTGGTTCCATCTTTTTTTTTTAACTAACACAACGGGAGCATACCATGGGGTGATGGATGGCTCACTAACGCAATTTCATCGACTGCCTGTTGTTGCCCCAATGGTAGTCGCCCAGGTGGTATCCTGATGGGTTTAGCCTTCCCGGTATCTATTCGGTGCTGGATGATGTGTTCCATTTTGACTGTTAAAAATGTGCCAGTGTTCTTCTGTTCCTCTGGTGAAAGCTATGTCAAACGGTCAGCAAACTGTTGTAGAAACTCTACTGGGCCCTGTCTCCTTCGCCGATGTCTGGTTCTTCGCAATTGATGATGGTCTTTACTGAATCGAAACAAGCTATCTCTTGACCATTGGCAATTCTGTTATCGTTGTTGGACATATTCAAGACACTAATTGGTATGTCTTTTTCGGTTTTAACTAAAGCCCTTCTAACTAAGTAGTCATGAGGTGCTCCACCATTCCAACGCAGCTGCCAGGATTTCTTTCTAGCTGCCCATGAATAATCTGTTCCGTTCGACCAGGAATTTTGGCTCAGAATTTTGCAAAAATTTTTATGGAGGTGGCTGAGCTCTTGACAGGCCGTGTCAATACAAATTCCTCATTTAGGAACCGAAGAAGATAATATCTCGTTTCGAACATAAATCCATGCTGATCCATACCCAGTATAAAATCGTCCTCAATCTCCGCTACTAAGACCATATGTCGGATTATGTTTTCCTCTATCTATAGCACGCCATCTGCCTCACCCTGTATTGACATGGACTCGCAGGTGACTGTTCTGAGCTGGATGTTGTCGTTAAAACGGCCGGATTTCCGATCACCTCAAAACCCTGAAAAGATAATGGTGTTTGCGGGGCCATTGATGGTATTCCGGATGACTAGGCTGCTGCTATCTGGCCAAAATCCCCGGATGGATAATATTTTGGGGGCTGGTTGAAGGTTAGTCAGCATTCGCCCCCTTATGCTGACTGGCTAACGGTCCCTGGACATGTAGCTGTTTTTTTGGTTACCCCTGGTCGGTAATCGTTCAGATAGCCTCACTCTGCAGTCCGTCCACAATGGTAACATGCTCTTCTGGTGTCGGTTTGCTGGGACTGTTCCTGTAGATTATGTATTCCGGGCAACACTGCCTGGATGGAAGGTTCTGGTTCGTCCTTTCTGAAGGAAACTGCTCGCATCCTCGGTTTGGATATGTTCATGACTGTCTCTACTTCCAAAGCCCTAAGTAAAGCTTCATTACTTTGCTTGATGCCACTAAGTCTTAGATTTCTTTTTTCTTTGTACTTTCACATCTCTGATGCCGGTTATGAAACTCTGTCTGACCAATTGATCTTTACTTTCTTCTGGCAGGTCTGAGAGGACACTTCTAATCTCGCTTCAAGTTCTCGAAGGTTCTCTCCGGATTTCTGCGTTTTCCCACTTAGTAGCACCTGGTATACTTGGTTCAAGGGTTGATTGTCGTATCTTTTGTCTAAGATGACGATGATCTTGTCGAAATTTTCTTATTCATCAAGTGGAATGCTTTGGAGTAGATCTAATGCTGGACCTCTTAAAGAAATTACCAGAGAGGTAGATTTTTCTTGGTTATCCCATTCATTAGCTGTAGCCACGACTTCAAGTTGCCTATACGTCTATACATGGACCAAGATGAGATACCCTCAAATGTGGGTGGTTTGCTAAATGAACCTTGCTGTTACCCGTGATTCCTAGGAATTACGGGTAACAGCAGTTGCATGGGACGGCTCCAGATTCTGAACCTCTATGTGCTAGTTTCCCCTAAAATCCTAGATCTCGGTCTTTACATCTCGCGTCTTCAAATTTAACGAAATGTAGCAAATACATAAAGAAGTGTTCGAGAGGACATTCAATTGTGGGAAGCGCAACTGATGAAGGTTCCCTAACCAGAAACAATATATTATATATATATATATATATTGTCTTGCGTACAAAAGAATGACACCTCGAAGAGAGTATTACGTTGTTCTAGTCAGGGGCGGGCAGATAAATTTTATAACAATATTTAAGAAGGTGTGGTGTTGGATTTCAAGAACCACTCCCTGACAACCACATCGCAGAGATGGTGCATCCATTTAACAGCCCCATAAACAGTCCAATTAGCTTATAGATGAACAGTCCACACAAGCACAGTACTGATTTCGGCCAGAGTACTGTTTGACAGAGTCAAGGTTACAATGTTCGGTTTTTGGCTCAAGAATTTTTCAAGTTCACTTATATTAATTGTGCTTTAAATTTGCCTTAACATGGATGTTGGCATTATTGGGTGATTGGCAAAGAATAATTTTTGAACTGCGTATGTAACACGTTTTTTATTAAAACAGTATAAAGTTGTAAAAAATTGTTCTATGGATAGCATAAATAGAAACTTAACTAATCGGTAATCCTTGCAGGAACCTCAAAACATATGACATCGTTTCCATTAGCTGTAGTTAGAGCCCAGTGAACAACAGTTTTAACCTAAAATAGATATGAATTAATTTTTGCAATTAGTAATTAATTTAACTGTTATAGTTGGCACCGCTTCACATTTTTTTTAAATAATAATCACAGTAAAGTAGGAAGTCAAACTCGTTGTGAATAAAATTTTGAGAATATTTTATATTCAGATGCCAACATCTGAATATATGTAACATATATCCTTCGATAGGTACTCTGCCCTAGACGTGCGAAATTAACAGTATAATTGATATAACTAAATCTATTTAACTTACGTAAAAGTTTAGTTTCTAAACTAAATATGAATTTAGGTCCTTGCGAGGTGAAAATGGAGATTCTATATTAATTGTAAAGTGAGACACCAAAACTATGAACAGTGAAATTCCATATATTCAGAACATTATGTTGATACACACTTATATGGAATTTGTTGATGAAAGCAAATGCAATTGTTTTTGACTGGAATGAAAAATTGTTGTTGTCATCTAAAACTTCGCAAAATCGTTTGAAAATTGATCTTTTAACGAAATTTTACATACTGCTACTGTATATTTTATACGTAATCAGCTGGAAGGGTATAATTATATTCTCATCTGCAACATTTACAAAATCATTCCATGCCACTTGTTTCTTTAGTATTCTTTATCTTCATACAATAAGTTATATTTAAAAAAGAACCGTCTTCAACTGACTTAAAATAAAAACCGTTTAGAAACCGTGTGCAATCAATAACTATTTTCTGGCATATATTCTTTTTTTATCTGATTTAATTCTATTAATTATTTTAGCTTATTCTTATCTTTCCCTCTCTCTCTCTAATTTGTATTTTTTTCTATATTACCCACATATTAACTTTTTTATTTGAACCACTTTCTATAAGTGTGTATAACTCTAAATCAGCCTATATTGCAACCACCCTGTATATGTTTCTGTGTATTGGTAAATTATTTACCTATCATTTTCTGAATCACCCTGTACAACTATAATTCAACTTTACATGTTGTTGCAACCGCCCTGTATAAGTATTAATCCTGTCCACACTATTGACTGTTTGTATTTTTCTATTGTTTAAATCACCCTGTATACCTATAATTTTATTTCGCCCCAAATGTCAAGTATAAGCAACTACTTATGTTCCACACTAAACAACATTTTTTTTACCCCCCTTTATAACTATAATTCCACTCCACCTTATATTTCATTCATACTGTATATGCATCTGCTTCTAACATTTTTTTAACACTCCGCCCTGTAACCGAAATATCCTTACTTACTGCATATGCTTATTTAACCATTTTTTATCTACTCTGTATAATTATAGTTTTATTTCACTCTTATTTCAACCACCTTGTATACGCAACTAATGTTAATGTTTTTTTTTTCAGAAAAACAGTATGTTTTACGTTATATACGAAATCAAGCTGAAACATCTCTTTGTAGAATACAATTTACAATATTCATATTGGTTGAGCCGTTTTAGATTCATTGAAATTCACTGTAGTGTATTCCCTTAATTACTGCTTTTTCTGATTTTCTGAAAAACCGTAAATCTCACGTTATAGAAAATTATAAGGTACCTTTCTGTCATATTCCTTAATACAATGCCGTTTAAATCATCAAAATTGCCCAAGCCGTTTTTGAATAATCACTGAGCATATATAAAAAACGTACCGACGAATTGATAACGTCCTCCTATTTAGCAGTCGGTTAAAAAGATTATATTAATTATTCTTCTATTAAAAAATTTAAAAGCAAGTGAAACATTAGTTAATTGAGCAGGAACCTGTGTGAAGTGTCTACATAATAATGCTGTTGACTGCGACGTTTTAACTGAGATCACACAAAATAAACGAATATTGATATCGATTTATAAATTTGAATTATTCCATATTATTTTACCGTTTAAGATTTAAAGATTATCTATTAACTTTGCAGTCAAGGCGAATCCAAAGACTGCTTCAGGGAGAGGATCTCGTGTGTCAGGGTGTCGGCGATCATGTTGTAAATTTACTTAAGTAGGGAGATGGGCGCTTTTCAGTAATTCTTGTTGAATTGCATTCTTCTATTATTGTATTAAAGATAGTCTAACTAGGTGTAAACTTACAGAAATCTTTCTTTTAACCTTTTGGATGTCAGATTTCCTCGCTCTAGTGTTAACTTAATGACCTCTCCATAGAACCCTCCTCTGCCTACATTTGCAACTACAATTAATAATTCTCAGGGACAAACATTCAATAATATTGGGATCATAATAAGGCAACCATTATATATGTCACATCATGTAGAATTGGATTTTTGTTAATTTTAAATTTAATTAATGACTTATTAAATATAGATCATAAGTATTCGCTCTTTCAAACGGAATCACCCTTTACCTTTATTTATTTTATCAAATTTTATTATTAATTCACAGAGCTTTTTCTTTGTTCTACGACACTATTTGTCTCATATAATAAAGGTCAGAATTAAGAATTTATCTGCAAATAATTTCCAATTAATTATTTATGAAAAATAAGTTGATATTTTATAAATCCAATTAATCGAATTTTGACCACAAGCCATACTAGTATTCTATTAACTCACAAACACCTGCTATTTTCCTGTCGTATGTTAAACACAATACCTATTTATTAAGTAAAAACCAGTAGTTTATTAATAAAATTATATAGCAGATCAGTGGTGAAATTCGTTCTATGATGTTGGAAAAATTAAATACAATCATTACTTTTATACTATAGCTGGAACAGAATAACAGACCAATATATTTTTTCTACATAAAACATAAAAAATTAATTCAATTATAATTATATCCAAATACTTTATTAGTCGTATTCATTTTTTACATATTTCAGAAATAGCAATAGAGAAGTAAGATCAAATAAGGGAAAATTATAATTAATCTCAATCCACTAACAAAAATTTATGAGAAAAACATTTTATTACTGCGTCTCAATACAAACAATTCATTTGACATCGGATTTGAAGAACAAATATATTAGCAATAATTGGTCTTAAAGGTAGAACCTTGTATTTTAACAATAAAACAGAATGAACTGTTTTACCATATACCTTTAAATTTAAATGAGTGTGTCACTCCCATGTAAATATTTTCATAGAATAGTTCCTTAGAATCATTCATATTTATTATGAGTGTTTCACCAAGATCAAGCAAGTAAAAATTATCATGAATTTTTGTATTTGTAAAACATTTTATGATTGGCTCAATAATTGGATTATATGATTTGTTAAAGGCATAAGAATGCAAAATGTTGGAAACTAACATTCAAGTCAATGTTTTTAGGTGCTCTGACTACATTTTCCTAAATTTTCCGATGTTTATTTTGGTGACGCAATCCACAACAGTACTATTATGTTATGTTAATATTTTTATGTTTGTTATATTTTTCCATCAGCTTTAATGCACGAGTCAAAAAACCTATGCAATATTTATCACAAATCGTAAGATTTGTAAATTAATATACACATTTTTGCAAGAAAGTTATTTTCCGTTTACAATTAGATCGAAAACAGTAGGACCAAATTGTAATTCATGAAAATTATTTCGGAAAATGTTTACAGCAAATTACTGAAATATTCTCTTTGAGTTAAGGGAGAACAGCAATTAGACGGAACGGCTCTAGATTCGGAACCTCTGTGTGCTGATTCTCTCGAAAATCCTAGATGTCGGTCTTACATCTCGCGTCTTCAAATTTACTGAGATATGGTAATAAATATGCTACACCTTAAAGTAATTGCTATTCTTAAACCAATCATCTAAAATCTACATTTTAAATACATGCTTGAAGTCGGAAACAAACCTGGTTTGTTCTTTTAGTAAAGGAAATATATCCCATTCTAACCCAAAATCATTAAATGGAATCATTCACTAAAGCATAACTCTAATTACTGTATTATATTATATATACAATACTGTAGAGTGTGTACTATACTAATTAAGTAACACATTTTTAAAATTTATATGAACAATTATAAATAAGTAAAATTGCAAAATTTTTCATTTTATAGACAACAAAAAATTTGGGTTAATTGAATACAGGAGGCCGAAACTTGAATAAATTATGCAAGTTTCCAGTGTTTACTGGAACAAATGTCTGTTTTATGTGTTAATACAATACATTATTCTTTACACATAAGAAATGGCCACAATAGGAACGGACGGTCTTTCCTTATACAAATTTCAGCTCTGAAGTCAGCGATATTCACTTTGTGTATTAGCTAAGATTTTGTTCTGAAATATTTTCTGATACGCATAAGCTGTGTCTGTTTATCAAAATCAATCCGTAAATATTTCAAACTATGAAATTAAGGAATGGGAAACCTTCTAGGTTTGAATTTACAGTGTCACTCGTGCTAAATACAGATTACATAAAAAACAATCTGAAATTATACATACAAAGTACAAATGACTTTTAGAACAAACAATACGCTATGTTAAAAATTGACAAAATCAAAACGGAATCTGCTAATCAAAGTTCCAAAAATTGTGTGTACAGTGTCCCTTTTGTCTGTTGGAACACAAATGCTGATAGAATTCTCCAAATAAGGAAAAACTGTCTCCAATACAACGTTTCAGAAGACATATAGAAAGATCAAGATGTGCAAATGAGGTAATGGTATAAACAAAATGGACTTGGACAATACAACTTAATTAAATAACATTACTTAACACCGAATACACCAAGAAAAGATAATGTACAAGTGTTTGAATGTTATTAACCATTGAATAACCTGGGACACCCTCTAATAGATATCGATGGATCATGTATTTCAAAAGTATACTTCAATTAGTCAGTCAACTGACAATTCCAAAAAAGTCATGCAATAGAATATTGCTTCCTAACAACTCGACCAAACCCCGTTCGACAACTATTCCCAAAAAGGACTGGAAACATTACACCATACTGATCAGTAACCCTCAATACAAATCGAAACACATTATACAGAAAAACTGATAGAAAAATCCATAGACCAACTTTCTTAGGTTCCATAGACCAACTTTCTCAGCTAGTTTTACTATAAGAAAGCAGCTGATTTTCATAAATGGCCTCAGCTACAGTTTGATTTTCAATTACCTAACTTATCTGTTTTTTCAGAAATCACTGTGAGGAGTGTCAATTGATTAGATAAGTACTTATTCGTAACTAATATATAACATTTCTCCAGTTTTAAAGTTAGTTTTAATAACACAGAAAATTAAAATTTTCCTGTACTAAATTTAAATTATGGCAATCTCAGTTTCAACAGAACTGTTTTATTTATGTCTATATCAAAATATAACAATAAATAATCCAGATATACGCCAGTTTGCCAATTAACATCTTCATTAACTAACATTTAGTAAGTCGTTAACTGGTATCTTGGATGCAATTACAAATTGTAGTCTTGTCTTTTTTTATTAAACGACTGGTATTTCTTCTACACTGATAATTGTATAAATGATGTTTTTCCTCTTCAAAATTAACGTGACAGCTCTCAAAGGGTTTAATCGGTATTACTTGTTGATGGGCAAACGGCATAAGTATTTTAGTTAATGGTTTCTCATAGGTAACTTTTGTATTACGAATATGTTCCATTTACTTTTTAGAGTTCCTGATATCCAATATACGGAAACCCTTATAAAATCACTTCTTCGTCCTTCATACCAATGTTCTCCAAAATTACTGGACGAAAAAGGTTGAAATTTGGTATCAATGTGTAGTTTGACGACCTGATTAGGAGTATATATATATATATATATATATATATATATATATATATATATATATATGAGCAAGGCTAGGTTCCGAGTGAGAACCGCGTCTGAATTTATTATATACTCGACGTTTCGACTCCTGCTTTGGGGCCATTATCAAGAGACAAAAGTGAAAAAAGTTTCAGAGTCTAGATCGAACTCGGGGCCTCAATCTGCCTACTCCCCAAGAGTCACTAGGTAACTGAACTGGATTTGAGTCTGCTCTGCTTCTTTTATTTATAGTTAGCGCTGGGTTAGAAGGGGATGTCACGTGATGAGGCTGTGTTGTGATTGGTCGGATGTTGGTGGGCGTGTCTGCTTTGTTTATTCTAGCAATTACAGAGGTCCAGGCTGTGGGAAGGCGAGAGCTGTCATCGCGTCGGTTTAGACAGAGGGGTCTTTTCTCTATTTCAATTGCTTCGCGAATAGTAGATGCCCTAAGGGAGTTAAGAGATACGATAGTCCTACTGCCCTCGAAGTTGGATATTGTGATGCGCGAAAGCGGAAGTCGGATCTTTTTTGCGAACTGACAAAGAATGTTCATATACTCGATGGTTGACGCGCCTATTTGAACGACCGATGTAGCTTTGTGGGCAATCGCGACATGGAATTTCGTAAACGCCGCGATCCTCGTTAGGTACTTTATCCTTAGGGTTCCCGGTTAAGTTAGCTATAGTTTGACTAGTGTTGAAGACCGTCTTTATTTGATGTCGTTGTAGGATTCGTGCTATTTTGTCAGTGACTCCTCGAATGTACGGAAGGAAGGCTTTCGGGTGTTGTTGGTCTGTTTCTGATGGGGTTGGTGTACTCGAGGGTTGTTGCGATTGACGAAATTTGCGGGCAATGTGGTCAGCAAACACGCCCACCAACATCCGACCAATCACAACACAGCTTCATCACGTGACATCCCCTTCTAACCCAGCGCTAACTATAAATAAAAGAAGTAGAGCAGACTCAAATTCAGTTCAGTTACCTAGTGACTCTTGGGGAGTAGGCAGATAATGGCTCCAAAGCAGGAGTCGAAACGTCGAGTATATAATAAATTCAGACGCGGTTCTCACCCGGAACCTATCCTTGCTCATAGTAATGACCGCGGAAGCCTCTCAGAACATATATATATATATATATATATATATATATATATATATATATATATATATATATATATATATATATATTTCATATTTTTCAAATAAATTGTTTAAACGACATTAACAAAATATATAATGTTTTACCCATTCCTCACCCTCACTTGAGCTTTACAGGAAAAACAAGGAGTAAACCCCCATAGTAATTTTAGGGGTCAAATGCATCATTCAATATATTCAATATATCAAATGAAAGGGTTCATTATAAAGAACAATCATTTTTTTTTCATATTTTGAAACAAATATTTTGAGAGATATTAACAACAATGATTCAGGATTTTGGACCGCGTCGTTTTTTCCGAATTAATTTATTTATATACCTAAATCGTATTACCCACATGTATAAAGATTTGTATTTATTTGTTTAAAGTTGTGAACATTTAAGGACTTAATTGCTATAAAGATGTAACTATTGGAAATCCAAGGAAACATCGAGGAATGTAATTAATGTTCACAATGCTTCTTCAGCAATATTTCTTGAGCAACATTTATTAATTTAATATTTGTTGTTTTAAGTTCTTAAAATTTCACATTTTATTATTTAATTAGCTTTTACCCGATGAAATATCTGAGATTTCTACAACTATTTGCTCTAAATAATGTACCTTAGGGTATATCTTCAGTACTTCAATTTTAGTATTGTAAATATACTCCTCACCAGCTTTCAAATTACAACTAACTTTGGTACCATCTGCTTTTGTAATATCTTTACAGGCGTCTTCCCCATCAACTCCAACGAAGGGAAAAGGAATGCCTAAAATGTTAGCGCTGACACTGTTTTTAAGGCTGCTAATATCCTCTCCTAAAACGAAATAACATATTATAACTAGGAATTAGATCTATTGTATAATGTTTATGACATGATAATAAACATATGGCCTCAACTACATTTTGACATTAAAATCTTTTGCATAATGATTAGATTAACCACTTACTTGGTATAAATTTAAGGACAACATCAATATTCGAATCTTTTCTAAGTCTACAAGGTCCTTTTTTGCAGTTTCCTATTCTAACTCTATCGTTTAAATCCTTGGTGAGTGCAGCTAAAAAACAAACGAAAACCATAATTACAATTTAAATATAAACTCCTTGAAATATACATACAAAAAAGATTCACAAAAAATATTAACTTGTTTGATTAGCTTTTATTCTTCAACATAAATAAATTATTTCCTTGTAAAACAAGTATTTCAAGAGATATTTGGTTGATAATTAATTGTTACTTTCATTTTCGCGATTGTTGTATGTGGTTCACTGAAATTAAAGCTTCATTCAATTTAATGACACTTTTATGATTATATTTGGAAGATTTCATTAAAGTATTTCATGTTAATTTGACCTATATTCGCCTATCGTAATTTAGAGTTTAATTAAATTATCTTGTCATAAATCAAAACATTCAATCAAACTCAACCTACCCATCTTCCATATTGACCTTATTTAATACCGAATTTTTATCTGATTCGTAAGTTCAAAATTAGTTCTTCTAGTGTTAGAAATAATATAAGTGACAGGTCATTGGATTCTCTATGACATCTAAAAAAATGTGCAGTACTTTGCAACCCGCAAATAAACAGGTGTTATCAACAAATGAAGATAGAAAAAGAGTGTTATAGTTTTATGGAACCAACTTGAGAACTTTAAACAATTATGGATTTTTAAGAACATGTCCTTGCAAAGAGAGGGAGAAGTTTTCAAAGAACAGTCCCGGATCTGTCAAATTATTGTCAATAATTTTAATTTAAAACTGAAAGCAGAGATGCTGCAATACCAGCCATATCAATAGGAACTTTTATTAGTATTAAAAATGAAATTAAAAGTCGAAGAACATTATGGCATTAGGCCACTCAAAATATTATTTGCCAATTATCAAGATAGGAAAGAGGTACTTCAAAACTAAAAAGGATTCAAAATGTTAAAATATTTGCAGATCAAACTCTGAGGCAGCGTATTATAAGCATATAAAAAGTGAGTTACAAAAACTTATAGATAATGGAGACAGTTGTTTTCTGAATGTTATTTGTGGCATCTTCTAGTTTATTTTAGATTTTCTTGGGAATAATACCACATCATAGTTCAAACTTGTGTATATTTTAAAACCAAACGTTTCAAAATCCTGTCGAATTTCGTTTTCAATGGATATAAATTTATAAAGTAAAATTGAAATATATGACAATTATTTTGACAAATATGTTTACGTTACTATGGAAAAATTTCTTTGATTTTAAATATACAGGGTGCACAAGAAATTCCAAAGATCATTATAAATCAAAAAAAAAAAAAATTTCAAGTTGGAAGAACTTGAAAAATTGTCTTCAGAATTTATTTGTGGCGTTCCTAGGGACGACTTTCTTTTTAAGATAGTGCATTTGCCAAAAAATGCGATCAAAGAATTCTGATAATTCAGTGATCCCATTAAAGTCATAAGGGAAAACCTAGGAAAAACCTCATGAACTATCCCGATATAGGGTTGTTCAAAAGGATATGCCCATTGTTAATTTCATCTTTAATTATCGGCAACCAGACATGACTGAAATCTACGGAAGTAGAAGCAATGCAGTCGTTTTTATTTAACAGAATTAAGGCAGATTCTTTTAATTTTCGTTTTGTGCAGTGTTCTTCTTTGTGTAATATTGTTGTGTTTTGAAATTGTATTTTATGGCCTTGGTCCCAAGCATGTTCACAAATTTTTGATTTTTCGAACTGACGTTTCTTTATGTAATTTTGATGTTCATTTATTCGAACATTAAGAGGTCTAGAGGTTTCTCCAATATAAAACTTATTACATTCACAAGGAATCTTATAAATGCAATGTTTTGAGTTTTGCGTAGCGTTTTTTGGTTTTGTTTTTGTTATAATAGATTTAAGCGTATTTGTTGTTTTAAATGTAGTTTTGATGTTAAATTTGTTGCCTACTCTTCTCAATCTCTCTGACAGGCCCTGTATATATGGTATTGTTGTTGTTATAATGTGGTTTTCCTGGTTGTCAGTATTATTAGGTGAAGTCTGGTGTTGGTTGTCAGTTGTTTTGTGCTCAATTTTATTTAACTCTTTGTTAATAAATTTTTGAGGGTAGTTGTTTGCAGGTAGAACATTTTGTATAAATGATTTTTCTTTGTTGAATTTAGTAGTATCTGAGCAGTTAGTCTTTGCTCTGTAATATAAAGATTTAATAACACCTCTTTTTACCGTATTTGGATGGTTCGAGTTAAAATTGAGATATCTGTTAGTGTGAGTTGGTTTCTGTAAACTTCTGTTTCAAATGAAGATTGTGTTTTTGTTATTAAAATGTCCAAAAAAGGTAGTTTGTTATTTTGTTCGATTTCTAATGTAAATTTTATGGTTGGTTCTTTGTTGTTTATGTCGGTTAATATTCCTGCAAATTTTCTAGATTTTGTTCCCAAATAATGAATATGTCGTCAACATAACGCCACCACACCAACGGTTTATTTTCTTTTGAAAAAATCATTTGTTCTTCAAATTTGTCCATAAAGATGTTACTTAAGGCAGGGGACAGACAAGATCTTGTTGGTAGAAATCATCGTTTAACTGAAAGTAAGTTGTTTTCGTACAGAAAGTGAGTAATTCCATTATTGTGTTAATAGATAAACGAGTTCGTTGATGAAGTGAATAGTCATGTTCCAATAATTCTTTTACTATAGGAAGTGTTTTAGCTACGGGAACATTGTTATATAAGTTTACTATGTCAAAACTTGCTAGTGTAAATGTATTTTTGTATTGTATATGAGACAATTTTTCTAAGAAATCTGCACTGTTTTTAAGATGAGAAATTGAATTACCTGTAAGTGGAGAAATAATTTTCAGCAAAAATTTTGAAAGTTCATTACATGGAGAATTTATGGAACTGACAATTGGTCTCAAAGGGATGTTGGGTTTACGAATTTTTGGTAAGCCATAGAAGTGTGGAGGTTTAGTATAATGTGGAGTGAGAGTTTTGCGTTCTTGGTCTGTAAATTCGTGTTTGTGACTGTAGAGTAAACGGTATATTTTGCTTTCTACTGAACTTGTCGGGTCTTTGTTTAGTTTAGTGTATTGTCTTTGATTAATTATGTTCATAATTTTGTCATCATAGTCATTTTTATTCAAAATCACTGTTGCATTGCCTTTGTCTGCAGGTAAAATTTTGATTGAATTATCATTTCTTAATTCTTTAACTGAATGTAATTCATTTTTAGAAAGATTATTTTTGATTCTTAAAGGTTTTTCTAGTTCAATTTTCGCTCTAATCCTGTATTCTTCAGCGTCACTTGAATTTAATTTATTTGCGGTTTGTTCAATAGCACTAATAACGTCAAATTTAGGAACTGTTTTCGGGGTAATTGCAAAATTAAGGCCTTTTTGTAAAACTGAAGTTTCAGAAATGTTTAGTTGTTTGTCAGAAAGATTAATAACAGTTTTTGTTAAAATAAAATTCTTGTCTCGAGTAGTATTTGTTGATATGTTTTTATTTAAGAGAAGTTGATTGAATTTGTGTAAATGTCTTCGTTTTTGTATATAAATTCTCTGTTATAACTAGCGAGAATACTGTTTATAATTCTGTTAAACTCATTTTCTGGTATTTGATAAAAAAGGAAGTTCTGTACATACCCTATATCTTTTTCTAATTTAAACTTATTATATCGATGAAATTGAATTCTATCTCTAATTGCGGCAAAACTTGCACGTTCCAATATTTCGTGGATTCTTCTGCCCATGTATGGCTGACGGAACCTTAAACCTTTTGGAATAATTTTCATCTGCCGACATCTGCACAAGAATGTCACGCTATTTTTGGTTCGGGCAAGCTTCTTACATAACACTTCTAAATCTCTAAATGCTTTAGTTACTACAGTCCCATGGCTGATTTCTAATTGTTTTCTGAATGTTATTTGTGGCATCTTCTAGTTTATTTTAGATTTTCTTGGGAATAATACCACATCAGAGTTCAAACTTGTGTATATTTTAAAACCAAACGTTTCAAAATCCTGTCGGATTTCGTTTTCAATGGATATAAATTTATAAAGTAAAATTGAAATATATGACAATTATTTTGACAAATATGTTTACGTTACTATGGAAAAATTTCTTTGATTTTAAATATACAGGGTGCACAAGAAATTCCAAAGATCATTATAAATCAAAAAAAAAAAAAAATTTTCAAGTTGGAAGAACTTGAAAAATTGTCTTCAGAATTTATTTGTGGCGTTCCTAGGGACGACTTTCTTTTTAAGATAGTGCATTTGCCAAAAAATGCGATCAAAGAATTCTGATAATTCAGTGATCCCATTAAAGTCATAAGGGAAAACCTAGGAATATGATCTTTGGAATTTCTTTCGCAAATAACTCACTTAAAAATTAACCAATGCTATCACTCAACAACTCATTTAGTAGGTTCTAAAAATGTACATACCTTTTAAACTGCAAATTTTCATTATGTTGTTGAGAAGTCAAAAAAAAACAAAACAAACAAAATTACGGTTTTTGCTATTTTAAGCACCTCATATGATTAACTAAGAAGTAGAAATATGTTAACAAAAGGTGAACCTTCTTCAAGATAGAATATTCGAAAACCTGTGGAATTTTTTTGAAAAAATATTATTAAATTTCCTATCCTACTAATAATTGAATAACTTATATAAATTATGATTCCTTTTTAATTTTAATATTTATTGCTATTTAATTATATATTATTATATATTAATATATATATATATATATATATATATATATATATATATATATATATATATAGTAAATCTGTACTGACAGGTATCGATACAAGCTTCTTCAAAGTTCCCGATCCTTGGCGTCTTGTTTCATGTTATTGTGAGTCCGCCCTTTCATGATCTCAATGAGCATTCCATTCTTTGGCCTCCTTCTACTTAAAATACCTTGAATTTCTCCACTATTCTTTGTTGAATACAATCTCTCCGTAAAATGTGTCTGATCCAATTAGCTTTCCTTACTCTTATAGTTTGCCTTATTGATCTATCTTCCTTTACTCTTCTTAAGACCACTTAATTTCTTATTATTTCTCACCATTTGACGTTTTCTATTCTTCTTCATAGCCACATTTCAAAACCCTCAAGTTATTTTCCTTCTTTTTGTCTTAATGTCCATCTCTTTAATCCGTATTAAACCGCACTCCATATGTAGCATTTCGCGAATCTTTTTCTCAACTTCATGGAAATTTTTCTTGCTGTTAGCAGGTCTTTCACTTAATCAAATGATGTTTTGCTCATGGCAATGCTCTGATTAAATAAATATTTTTGAAAACTTTATATTTGACATTTTAGCTGATGAAAAATGTGACTTTTATTTCTTCCATATATATATATATATATATATATATATATATATATATATATATATATAAAACTTTTCCATTAGTAGTAGATCTTTTCTTACTTTGTCAATAAGTCATTTTAGTTATTCTTATGAGAAATGACTATTAGCTCTTTAGTGTTAACCACAAAACAATTGTTATTTTACTGTAAAAAATCGAAAAAATACTGAAAATTGGAGCAGAATTCATGATTAAGATTTTTAACGGCGAGGCAGTTAAAAATGTATAAATAGTATAAACACATTTTTAAAGAGCAAAGATTCCTCTACAATTTCTGCACTAGTCAGTAGAGATTACTAAGGTGACACAAAATCGGTATTACTGTATAATGCATATAAATCTAATTTAATTTTAACAGTAAACTAGAAGTCAATCATTTTAACATTAGCACCCGTTAAGTAAACTTTCCACAAATGTAATTTGAATTTAAAAAATATTTTGCCGAACGTACCGCAGCAACTATGATCGTTATGTAGGATATGAAAAATATATTTTGAAAACTCATAAACACACTTCTCTTTGTATATCTCGGATTTTCTTTAAAGTATCGTAAAATGTATTGATAATGCTGGTGAGTTGAACGCGTAACTCTTACTTACTCCCAGATGTATTGAAAGTGACGAATCTAGCCAGTGGAAAATCGTAATTTAATTAATAAATGTAAACAGTAAACAGGTAACCATTAACCTAATAAACCAATGAAAGGAGACCAATAAACTCAAATAATAATAAACTGCGGAGAAAAAACTGCAATAATACAATTCATGATCATTTTCATGCTGTTCTCTCTCCTCAAGAAAAGTCTACATCCACTCTTGTACCTTGTTAGCTACTGTCATTGTTTAGCTCGTTATCTGTTGCATATTGTAAACCAAGTACTAGACATAATAACGAATATCCAAACTAGTCAAATTGAAGTTTATTACATGAACTTTCAAAATCTATCCCAACTATCCTGTTAATACGTTTTGCAAAATATCTCTCTAACTTATTGAAATTACATTACTTTGAATACTACTTATCCGACAGAATTCATCATGTGTCCTTAAAGACTATTATTTTGACGAAGATTACACGTCCAGTGTTAATTATTAGATAGTTTTGAAAACAAAAACGCTTTTTATACGTTTTCCGACTTTTTGGTGAAAAATACCTAGGACGCCCATTAACTTGCATTCACTTTTCATAAGATAACCAATCAGTGATTCCCTATTAACTGCTAAATTGATCTTATAAGTGACTTGATGTTAAATTTTATGTCATAAAATGCCTTTTATTTTGTCCTATAGACTGGAGTATTCCATCCATGGGTGTCTGAATGAATAACATAAAATGCTACAAATCTATGGATTGATAAAGAAAGTTAATATTTACTGGTTAAATAAATGGGAAAATTTCTAATTCATTTAGCACGAGTTAATTAAAAGCTCATCTTTGGTGACGTTTTTACGTCATATCTACAGAAAGCTATTCCATCAATATATTTATATATTTGTACAGAGTTTCTCATTTTATAGGTGGATTGAACGGTTGCAAGAATTCGACTTCGAGACTGATCATCCCGCTGGGACAAGCCATCTTGATGTTATATCGAGGGACCATGACCGGATGATTGCAAAAATTTTCAGCGAGCTGAAGAAAAAGGGGCTATTCTGAATAGAACTACCGCCGTCGATGATCATTGGCAATCTGAGGAGATCCAGAAAGACTAAAAATTAGATCCAGAGCTAAAAGAGGTTATACGGTGGAAGGAAGAAGACTGCAAACCTATATGGCAGGAGATTTCCCGATACTCGCCAACCATAAAGTCATACTGGGCTCAGTGGAATTCCCTGATCCAGGAGAATGTTCTTCTGAAGCGCTTCCTGGAAACTCTAGAGGAGTACAAGGACAAAAAACAATTATAGTCCTCAGAAACAGGAGACCATAGATTTTGCGAGAACTACATGATGTTGCAACTAGAGGACATCTGGGAGTAACGAAAACACTGGGGAAGTTGAGAGAACGCTTCTATTGGATAAACTGCTAAGCAGATGTTAAGGATTGGTGGCAGAAATGTACGGTTTGTGCAGCAAGTAATGAGCATCAGAAGCAAGCAAAAGCCCCCATGAGGCAATATAATGAGGGCAGTCCATTTGAAAGAGTAGCCATTGATGTTGCCTGTCCATTTCCAGAATCTGACTACGTAAATAAGTACATTGTGGTGGTAATGGACTATTTCAGTAAGTGGGCAGAAGCTTATGCCTTGCCGAATCAAGAAGCCTTGACTGTTGCTTATGTTCTTGTTAAGGAATGGGTCAGCCGTTCTGGGGTTCCCTTGGAGTTGCACTCAGACGATGGGCGAAATTTCGAGTCTACTCTTTTCCAAGACGTAAACCTTTGAAGATCAATAAAACACGGACAGCATTACACCCGCAATCCTATGGAATGGTAGAACGGATTAATCGAACTATTAACCGCCGTTTGTCAAAGGTAGTCTCTGACCACCAAAGAGACTGGGACCAGTATCTGCACTTGTTTCTGTCTTTGGACGAGTCAGAGGGTCAAACCCCGGCCAGAGTTATTATGAGACGAGAATTACGACTACCATGCGACCTGAAGTTTGGATAAGAGAAGAGACCGCAGGTGAAGACTATATCAGCCAGTCAAAAAATGAACGATATCCATCAGCGAATCCGGTTAAATATCGAGAATGCCAGTGCCCGAATGAAGGAAGCCTATGACATCAAAGCCGAGGGCGGGAAATTCCAAGTCGATGATCTTGTTTGGTTATATAACCCGCAACGTCGTGGACATTTGCCCAATTTACAAAGATCTTGGGAGGGGCCTTACCAAAGTATAAAAAGAATCAATGATGTTGTCTACAGAATAAGGAAGCTACCTCGAGGAAAACCAATGGTGTTACATTTCAACAGGTTAGCCCCTTATGCAGGAAGTCATGACGGCGAAGTTGACCAAGTCCAAGTGCGTAGCATCCATCCACCCAATGACAAGATGACATGCGAACAGTTCATGACACTATACTCTGATGAGTAGAAAGTGCAGCACGACGTAAACAGAGAGGAACCTCGAGACATGTTTGAGGTGCCCATAGAATATGCCCTAGGTCATTGTGTGGCTCGAGATCTCCGGATGTCTAGAGGAATAGCCAAGATGTTTGCCAAGAAGTACGGCTAGTTCCAGAAACTAAGCAAGATCCAGTGCTAGGGGAGGTCCTTCATCTCGAAGATAAACAACCAGTGGGTACCAGAAACATCTTCTATTTGGTAAGATAAACCTTCTCGCAGGACAAGCCAACATATAGCGATCGTTAGAAGACTCTGGTAGAATTGAGGACCGTGATGATGGAGAAGAACTTAATAAAATTGAAAGGCCCAAAGATAGCCTGTGGGTTGGATGGTCTGAATTGGAGGCGGGTGAGAAGTATGATGGAAACTACATTTCGATTCAGTGGCATCGACATCCTTGTATGCTATCTCAATATTCACAGCCCGGGTTCTAAGACCATTGACTGTTACTTCCACCAAAGTTCCCGTTGTCGAAACGGAGAGTCCTGCAGATATCGCCACACCAGGAAGGATTATGGGACATTCCGGGACGAAATGGTCTTAAGAAGCAGGCAATATTTTGGGGGAATCAGAAATATTGTTCGGCTGACGCATCGAGGTCGGCGGCTTGCTTTGATGTAGTTCTCAAAAAATCTTTTCTAGTCTCGGCGGCTCGTTGACGTTCTGGAGAATTCCGAGAAGAAATATATGAATACGGAGAGTTGAGGAAGCATTCATTCAGTATTCGACTACCGTATAGCAAATATATTGTACATAGTTCTGTGAATATAAATTTTGTTAAACTAGTGGAAATAAATTAGAGTGAGTTGAACTGTGTTTTTAAATAAATCGGAGAACTGAACTGAACACGAAAAGTGTGAAAATAAAAACATTACAATATGTTTAAGCAATTAAATATATTAATAGTTAGAAATTCTACTACAACCTGGTTAAAGTCTTGGTTGGTATATGTTTGCAGTTTGCCAACTCTTTCCATTTAGCAAATTGTTACTAATTTTGGTCACATTGTTTTGATATCTTAATTTGGCCCACTTTCGTCTATTATCATAATTATTTTGATCGTCTCCTAAAAATTGTGTCTTTATTAGTGCACAATCACATATATTTTACGCGAAGCGGACCACTAAATCGTTAGTAATGTGGTTTACATTGCATTATATTATACTTTAAACATTGAAGTGAAGTAAACATTTCGTGCTACCAGGTGAGATTTGCTTTTTTAATTAAATAATCTCGAAGTTCTAATAAGTCTAAATATCATTTGTACATGTTTTTCATCAGAGTTTTTGATTCGTTGTCATGAATATTTGGTTACAGAATTGTTTCCACGCAAAGAGATTCTAAATAATGATCCGTTTAACTACATTTTTGTTGTTGTACTATTTTATGTGACTATGAATTTTTGTTAGAGACAGTGCAGATGTAAATATGCTACTAATGAAGTAACATCGGGAAAATAAACTGTGTTAAAAGACCAGGGCGAAAACCTAAAGGTTTCACATAGTTTGTTAATAAAATATAACCATCTTGTGTTCTTCAACATTAAGCTCTCTCTTTCATATTTACACTAATCTACTGTTTTCAGCCAGCAAAGTTGGAAGTATAATTTCTTAAAAGGTATTCGGTTACTACTCAACCCGTGCTGATAGAATGTAGAAATTCTCCAATAACTCAACAATATCATTTTTCAAAATTTGATGAAAAAGCTCTTAATTTCTTTTCCTCGAATTGATTAATGTAATTTTATGCTACTAGTTAGTTTAATAAAAATGAAATTATGCAATTAACTAAACAATGAGCATTCAGAACCAGCACGTTTAAAAACAAGCACACTGAGTATCCTCAGAGACAAGATCTCATGAAGAAGGTCAACTTCACAATTAGACCAATCAATAGAGATTTTTTCGTTCAAAATATACTATCAGGATACTGTCTGTGCCATCACATTATGAACGATTTGTAGTGATATTTTGCTACCTTTTCTACTCGCAACTATGTTTTTTACTTTATTGTAAACAATTGAAACAAGAAAATTGCGTTTTTTTTCGTTGCATGTTTTTAAAATGAAAAATAATAAACTAATCTCAATGGTGTCAACAGTTGAATTGTTAAGCATGAAAATAACAATGAAATGAGCCCAGGATCGATCCGATAGGATCTTTAGTAACACGGAAAATCAAAAAATACTGAAAAATTTAGCGGTTTTCTTTATATTATCATAACTTCGTCACTATCGAAGTTGTAGAACTGGGCTTGTTGGAACTGATAGTAATTGATATCTACCTTATGCGTGACTAAACCAGGCGCTATCGGTTTATTAATTTTTGAATAATTGTGATATGAAGTTTTTAGTCCACTATTCTTGCAGTGCGTCTCCATGCAACATGGATCGTCAAATATCAATTCAGAATAGAAGTATTGAAAGTAAAGGTATCATTCTACAACGCCTCTATTTTCATTTTTCGTTAAATGTTTGTGAAATATACGAAAAATGTTAGCAAACATCACCAAAAGTTGGTGAGCGCATGGTAGTGGGGGGAACACGGTTGTTGAGGGGGAACTGCTGACAATAATTATTATCGATAGTAACTGTCACTCCGACAGATGGTGAAAGAATATAATCGCTAAAAAAGCTTATATATAGAGTGATTTGATCGATTTTATTATATCAAATGAGAACTGTTTGTTTATTAATATATTTATATAATATTTTATAGAGAACTCCAGAATTAAGGCGATAGGCTTATATTAGTGAAATAAACACTGAACTAAATAAGTTAAAAAAAGTCTTGAAAATATCTAAATTAGTTTCTGACAAAAGTAATAAAAATATTTATAAGTTACAGGCAGCCTGCCTATATTAAATATTACTAAACCCTTTCCCTCAACAACCGTGCTCCCCCACTCCTTGGACACATTCATACGCTCGCCCATTTTTTGTCATGTTTGCTAATATTTTTCAGATATTTCACAGACATTTATTGAAAAATGAGAATAGAGGTTTTGTAGAATGTCACCTCTAATTTCAACAACTTTTTTCAAAATTGAAATTTGATTATCTATGACGCATGTAGACACAAAGCAGAAATAGGGAACAAAAAAAATTATATCACAATTGTACAAAAACTAATAAACCGGTAGCGCCTAGTTTTGGCATACATAAAATAGATATAAATTACTATCAGTTCTTATAAGCACAGTTCTACAGCTTCTAAAGTGACGAAGATTCGATTTTTTTTTAAAATGCTACATTTCCCAGTATTTTTTGTTTTTCTCTGTTACTAATGATCCAATCGGAACGAGCCTGGGCTCATTTCATTGGTATTTTCATGCTTTACAATTGACCTGTTGACACCATTGAGATTAGTTCATGAGTTTTGATTTTATAAACATGCTAAGAAATAAAAATAATTTTCATGCTTCAATTGTTTATAACTAAGTAAAAAACCATAGTTGCGAGTGGAAAACATAGCAAAATATCGCTACGAATCGTTGTTAATGTTATGGCACAGTCGGTATCCTGATAGTATTTTTTAGACATTATCAGTTAATTTTTGCCCTACTGATTGGTTTAAATATGTATTTGATACATTTCGTTAAATTTGAAGACGCGAGATGTAAGACCGACATCTAGGATTTTCGAGAGAATTAGCACACAGAGGTTCCGAATCTGGAGCCGCTCCGTGTAATTGCTGTTCTCCCTTAACTCCTAGGACAGAATGACGCGACAAAAATTTTCAGGTTACTTCACCTGTCAGAGATATTGAATACTTTCTTCGAGGTGTCATTCCTTTGTACGCAAGACAATATATATTATATATTATATATAATACATATTGTTTCTGGTCAGGGAACATTAATCAGTTGCGCTTCCCACATTAGACTGTCCTCTCGAACACTTCTTTATGTAATTGATATATTTCGTGAAATTTGAAGACGCGAGATGTAAGACCGACATCTAGGATTTTCAAGAGAATTAGCACATAGAGGTTCCGAATCTGGAGCCCTTCCGTGTAATTGCTGTTCTCACTTAACTCCTAGGGCAGAATGTCACGATACAATTTTCAGGTTACTTCACCTGTCAGAGATATTGAATACTCTCTTCGAGGTGTCATTCCTTTATACGCAAGACAATATATCTTATATATTATATATAATACATATAATTGTATAGTGAAATTCTGTCCTAGGACTTAAGGGAGAACAGCAATTACAAGGAATGGCTCCAGATTCGGAACCTCTGTGTGCTAATTCTCTCGAAAATCCTAGATGTCGGTCTTACATCTCGCGTCTTCAAATTGAACGAAATGTGTCAAATACATAAAGAAGTGTTTTTACGTTCTCCGACTTTTTTATTGAAAAATACTCAGGACACGAATTAATAAGAATTTCTGATTCTTCTAATTGATATTATAATATAAACGGGTTTTTATTATTTAAATAATTTATTTCTACGAATTGGATGTTAAAATCTGAATAAACTGCTACTGACGTGATGGTATAAGAAGATTGGTGTTAAATTTTATATCCCAAAATGACATCAGTTTTGCTCTGTATGCTGCTGTATAAGTAAAAATATCGCAATATATACATAGATATAGGTGATTTAACAATATAAAGTACTTAATATTGAATATTAATAGTTCAATTCTGGAAATTTAAGAGATATTATATTGAACTTTGCTGTTTTACCTAAACTGGACTCAGTTTTACTTATTTTTATATATAATTATAATTACTTAATAATGTTGTTAAAATTACCTTGCTTTGATGACACAACAAATTATTCCACGGAAATAATTTATTTCAAATCAACTATAACCAGATATGCACAGTCATTGAGTTACGCAATTATTGAAATCTTGTTTTATCAAGTACTATTCTATACTATTCATACAATATTTGTTTATAAGGATTTTTTATTACAATATATATAATCTCTATAAAAAAAATGGTGGGAAGGAAATTATTTAGAACTGTTACTATCGGCAAGGAAATAGGTACTACAATACGGAAATTTATAGTAATGACGTGGTCGCGCTTTTTCACAAATTTATAATTTAACAATTTTTAATTTTATAACAATCGCATGATTTGAACTTTATATTGTGCATATACGTTCACCACAACATCTTTTTTTATTGTTAAACTAAGGAGCGTAATACTTTAAAGACATCATGTATTTTCCTTTGTGTATACATTATGCACATTGCCTTGCATTTGTGTGTTTGTTTCTTTACATGGAACTAAATTGGTTTTCATAGCTTTTTTTGTTTTATTGTCTTTAAATTTGGTTTTCTCTGAATCATTCATATTGTATTTCACTCTTTGGTATTTAATGTATAGAGTTTTCTTTCCAGGTTTTAACTAAGCTAAATCATTAGTATTCTATTGGATTGTATATCCCCTTGTCGTGACTCTTGACAGTATTATGTTATTTTTCCCATTCGTTTATTAGTCTTCATACTGCTAACTAATTATATGGTTGGTGTCTGATTCCGGTTTACATCCGTTTGTCTATCTTATTCTGTTGTAAATCTCCTGACGTTTCGTCAAAATCTTATTTGACTTTCTCAAAGAATACTAAGTCAACTAGTAGTTATTTATTAACGAAAGATGCAATTGATTTGAAAACTGCACCCAATTAAAACATTACATCACAAACAATTGTAAAATGCATACATTTAAAAAAAGTAAAACGTCATGGACATTTCGAATACTCATATTTTGGATTTTACAAGTTGTAACTTGTAGAATAATTTTGTTAAATTAGGAAATAAAATTCAACAACTTACAAAACTACAAGTTACAGGCTGATTTATGAAACAGGCCCTAGACGGCAAGATCTATTCTCCTAATGACGTAGGAGACGATTACCAAGGGCAGCCAGTCTGTTGGGTTTTTTCATGACAATTTCGTTTGTTCATAAAGACTATTTCTCTATTAAATGAAAAATATTTTTAGATATAACAAAATCACATAACGTTATTGATTACCGTTTGAAACTATTATGGCCTATGTACTTACGAGTCTAAAATCATTGGTTTATGAACATTAGTTTCATTCCTCGAAGTTTCCTTGGATTTCCATCGTCTTGAACTGATTGACCTTACAACAAAAGGCTGGAGTACCGCTGAGACCTATTACGAGCTCACGTAAGTCACCAACAGCAGAATTATCAAAATTCCTCCTACTAATCATCCAACTTTTGGAGGGCAAAAGATCATCGCGTTTTGTCCAAATCAACGAATTCATGGCCAGTACATCGCCTAATATCTTTTGACGGTGAAAACCTCTTCCCGAACCTACCATTAGACGAATCTCTGGACATAGTGAGAAAGAAACTTACCGAGAACGAAACCCTGATGGAGAGGACAGACCTGTCAATAGATTCAATAATGGGCTTACTACAATGTTGCCGCATGAACTGATATTTTAAGGAGAAGGACCGATTCTTCATGCAAGAAGATGTATTGCCTATGGGCTCCCCGTTATCCCCAACCGTCTCCAACATATACATGGAATGGTTCGAAGATAATACACTGAAGCTGTACGAGAAGCAACCAAAACTCTGGCTAAGAATTGTCCACGACACCTTCATTATTTGGCAACATGGAGAGAGAGAAGCACAGGCATTTCTGGAGCATCAAAACCGATCACAACCATCCATCAGATTCACATCGGAGAGGGAAGAGAGTGGGTGCTTACCACTCCTTGATATGAAGTGCCAAAGGACTAGGACCGGAGTAGAAACTACAGCATATAGATAGGTTACACATACACATACGTATTGGACATGAATATGTATATACAGCTTACCCTGTGAATGTGGCAATCTCTACATTAGGGAGACTAAGCGACCAGTGGACACCAGGATTAAGGAGCACCGCATACCTACTCAAAGGGGAGAACTAACCAAGTCTGGATTACCTAATCATGCATGGACCGAACACCATAAAATCAACTGGGACCATTCACAAGGAAGAGCACTATTATAAAAGAAAATTCATCGAGACGGCATACATAATTTCTATTGAGAATATATTCAGCGACCCAATGAGCATGGCCGGATAAGGGTATAAATACGACAGATAATCTGAATTTCCCATCATTCACCTGATGACGATAGCAGAAGAAAGCTATTGGGACGTTGTGAGATCAATCAGTTCAAGGCGATGGAAGTCCATTGAAACTTCGAGGAACGAGTTACATTGTCTATCAGCTTCAGACTAACATTAGTTTTATTATACTGATACTTTTTACTACTAGATACGTTATATGTAATATTTCAAATTTTTTGTAAAGTCTCATATTGATAGTAAAACAATTACTTTAGTTTTACCCCAAAATTCAATTTTTGAAAGTTTTTGTGAAAGGAATTATTTTTATAAAATTTCTAATAGATGCTGTAAATTAATCTGATCGTTTCTTGTATTTGTGAATATAACATTTGTAAAAGGAGGAAAATTATGTATGTGTATGTATCTCTTCTATAAAAGACACTAGTTTAGAAATATACAAACAAAATAAACTATGTAAGCAAGGATTTAGTAAGCCGAAAATATGTTTAAGTAATTAAAGTATTATTATTGTTGTTTTTGTTTTTCAGCTCACTTTATGATTTCCTCTCCGATGCTAATACGTGGAGTATGTCTTAATACCAATATCTAACATTTCATTTACAGACAGAAATGTGTTGTGACTGAGTTTTCTTTTACATTGTTATTAGATGGGGAGCCGGTGGCAATAAAAACATCGTCATCGTGATAACAGTGTTCCTACATTTTTGGTTCTATATGATAATTTATTAACAATAATTAACATCGGGTTTCCACATCAACGCGTACCAAATCCAAATTGGGCATATAAATGTTATTTTCGATTTATGATTTTTTTTCAATTCCGTGATGTCGAGGAATAGAAATCTCGCTGACAAAACATATCACGGTATAAACAACAGGTCAGAAATTGCTACTCCGAACGAGCATACTCACAGTGTTTAGGTTAGCAGACCAAATCATAAGGTGAGGCATCAAAAGCAATAATAATAATTAAACATAACTTTGGCTCTTTTAATCAACGCGTACCAATTTTAATTAGTTCGTATAATTGTTAACTATCGATTTACGAGTGTATGAAAAACTTTGAATTCCACTATGACTGGAAATTCAGTGTTAACGGCGCTCCCGGTCTATTGTGTGTGAGTGACAAAGGCAAAACGTGGAAGCTACAAATTTTTTTGTGAAATTTGTGAGATAACTCTAATACATTGGGCGTTTTGAGAAAAAGTTTCTCTATAATTTACATAACCAAAGTTGTGGAGATAGCCCTCTAATTATGCCGAATGATTGTTACTTATCTATAACTAACACTGCCAGATTGAATTTAACTTAAATAATCCTAACTGTGTCTATATTCAGAAATTATACCATGCATCTGCATGTTCATTATAAGCAATGAAAATAGTTATAATCTGTATATATATATATATATATATATATATATATATAACTAAATAAAAACAAACTGATACTGGTCTTGCAATTATCAGATCTAAGTCAGAGTTCTTGCACCTCAACTACACCAGTGATTAGTTAAATCTATTGATATCATTTAGAAAAGAAGATTACTTTTGCTTCTGTCATGATATTAACAAGATTTTTAACAGATTGAATCGAAATCAATTTATTCATTTATTCCTCTTAATATATAATTAAAATAAAAAAATAAATGCTGCATTAGTCCGCATTGAATTTATAAAGCCATGATATAAACATTAAAGAGACCTATTGATTGTTATTGGACTTACAATGCTGGTGTACTAAATAACTATGTTATATTGTGAAGTTCTTCTATGAAATATACAGGGTATTCTAAATTTAATAAAATAACCCGAAAAGTCTCTATTACCATGTGCCCTAAAACGCACCCTTAGGAATATGCCCTTAAAAGGGCGCAAACAAAACTGTTTTTTTTTTGTTATTGACAATCGAAAATAAATGGAAAAAATATATGGGTTTCACATAACTTTTTACGTTAATTAACATGTGATACTCCGGCTTTCGACATGCATAAGCGTCCTATTTAGGTTGATACAGGGGTTTTTTGGCCCGTATGTTTTACATTTTCTCTACAGATTTATAAAATCTTAACAATTTTAAGTAAATAATATTATCTTTTTCTAAATTGATATTTCTAATGGTTTTCGACTTAATTGTGTTTGAAAATTAACTCCCTTCACCAACCTTAATATGATTTCTGATTTGTATGTCGGGAAACGGAGTAGCACATGTTATTTAAGGTTAAAAGTTAAAGTTATGTGAGATCCATACATTTATTTACGATCGTTTTGTATACAACAGAAAAAAAACATTGAGCCCTTTTAAGGGCATATAAATTCCTAAGGATGCATTTTAGGGCACATGTTAATATGAACTTTTTGGCTTATTTTAATAAGTTCTATATACCATATTTTAGAAACACCCTGTATATGAATGCCAAAAATACATTAGTGGATTTTTAGTGGATCACACCCAAAGTTAAACAGCAATTGCACGGAACAGCTCCAGATTCAGAACATCTGTGTACTGATTCTCTTGAAAATCCTATCGGTCTTACATCTCGCGTCTTCAAATTTAACGAAATGCATCAAATGCATAAAGAAGTGTTCGAGAGGACATTCAATTGTGGGAAGCGCAACTGATGAAGGTTCCCGACCAGAAACAATATATATTATATTTATATATAATATATATTGTATTGCGTACAAAGGAATGACACCTCGAAGAGAGAGTATTATTCCAAGTATTTCGGATGCTAAAATAAGATAAGACATTTTTGCGTGTCATACACACATTGAAGCAGAATAATGATTTTGCAACGTCTTTTTGTATGAAAACGATTTTTTGTGAAATATAGACGGTGCATGGCGTGAGCGTTCACCAAGCCCTACAAAGGACCCTGCTATATCCTTATGGAAAATGGCTGTCGGTCAAATTAGCTGAATCTATTTATTGTAGGATGTTGTTTCTGATGTGTACAACAAAAAACTTATGGATATCAAGTTCAAAATTCGAAGTAATTCTGAACTTAGTGTTCTTAAGATATGAAAGGCAAACGTGTTGTTGTCTGGCCAAGTCTTGATAATACGTAAACACTGCCCAAACATTGAGGGGAAATGAATATCGATGAAGATAAGTTGAAGTTATGCAAAAATTATGAAAATGAAACATAAGCTAGTTGTATCTACGATAAGGCACAAAAGTCATTTTAGGTCCGATCAGACCGGTTTGCTATTTAGAAATAAATGGCGATTTTATACTGTTTAATATTAACTTCTCATATCCTGAACAATTGTTATATTTTTTCTTAAACTTTTAATATGCATTCTTGAGTGAATTTCCTAAACCACAAGCAGTGCTTGTTCTCAAATCAACTGAGGTTTCTGGTTTAGACCTTGAAACGTTTGGACTTTTGAAATATACAGACTTTCAAGTTTATAAAGAACTCAGAAAAAATAAAAAACCAGAGAAGCCATAATTATCTTTTAGAATACAATCAAGTCAATTATTGGCGAAATTAACAACTTAATCAATAGAAATATTCCAAAAAAATCTTTTAATTTTGAATTTATTTCACAAATTCAAAGTAAAGCCGTTTGTTATAATTAAGTTGTCTCACGAAAATGAATTTTAATTCTAAATGCATTGGTCTTCAAATGTTTGCAATTATTATTAATTCGACGATTTTAAAAAGAAAAAACTTATCTGTTGTTCTGTACCATACCAGCATCAATTTTAAAGCAGAATGCTCGGCATTTAAGTATCATTTTTGTACTTTACTCTATTACTTTTTTGTATGAATAATTAATTTAGGACTGGGTCATTCGGCCTGAAAATACTTTTATTTGATTTAATGAGGATGACATTTGTAAAATTATACCTACTCTAATCGAATTTTTTTTCTATTTTCAAGATTATTTGCCTTCTCTGCCTCAAAAATAGTGTTCAACCCCTTGAAATCGATCCCCACGGATCTTGTAAAGCCAAAACGATGATATGACCAAAGTTTAATGAGTAAATGACTCTTATACTGTACGAAATTACGAACTTTAGAAAACAACATCGTCAAACCATAAACAAAGTCAAATGTTTACCGCATACATAACGTATATAATAGAAAAATAAATTGAATAATTATATACATTTATAATAACAACAAAAGCACAAAAATGAAAAAAAAGTGATCTGCTCATAAGATTCGAACTTGGGTCAACATTATAAACACATTATGAAAGCCACCGTTTCTTGTTTCTGCACTATCACCAAACAGTTTGACAGTTGACATGGTATTTATATTAGGGAAAGAATCAAAGCCTGTATAAGTTTCAACATTTATATATAATTCTATATAAATTTTTATTATCAACGCCTTGTTACAATCGTCTGATTAAAAATATTGTGTATATAAAAAAATATAAACAAACAATATATTTTTCAATGTGTAAAATATTTTGAATTGAATGTAAGTTCTCTCCACCAGTAAATTTAATTTAATTCCGAATACAAAAATGCATGTTTTTAAACTAAATTTACATACAATAGATCAAAACCAAGAGAAAATTAATTTATAAGGATATGCACTAGTTGAATACCTATATAATAATTTCAAACTGAGTTATTAACAATGCCTATATAATAATTTCGAACTGAGTTATTAACATTGGTGACGAGAAACGTGGAATGGTAGAACAAATTATTTAACTAAATACTGAACACTCATAATGACAAAAAAGAAGCAAAATCAGAGCTAATAATACATTTTCAAAAAAGTTCTTGGAATATTGGATGAACAAAAGTCGAACATCGTAATTCTTATATAGCAAGACATAATTTAATTGAAATATTAGATAAAAAACGGCAAAACAGATAAAAAATTTTTTGAAGAAAAAGTTAATGATATTGCTAGCCACAAGATGATATCCGAACAGAAACTCTTTAAACAAAAACCAAAACATTTAACTAAATTATCTAATGAATGAAGGCACAACATAAAATATGTAAAGAAAATTAACATAATTTAATAAAAATTCAACGAGAACGATTAGAGAAAAAGTTGTAGATAGTAAAAAATGTAAACAAATAGAATAAAGTACTTGAAATCAAATAAGTTATGAGGTATATAATGAAAAGGGACTCCATAATTAGGCTACCATAAAGATCACCATCCAGACATCTGATCTGGGAATCTGCGATTAGGCAGCATATGGGTGCGAATGATGGCTTAATATCTACCACCAGTCCCCAGGACAGAATTCAACGCGGGACGTCAACGTCATCACACTGGACCTTAGAGGATACACCTTCTGGAGGTAGCCTCCTATGCAGAAATTTCGTGCCAAGGATAGAAATAGAAGGCGATAGAGAGAGAAAGGGGCTATTTTATTGGATTAGTAGGTGCAGCCAATGAGCTCATTTAATGCAATTCCCAATCGAGTGAAATAGCCTCTTAGCCCCGCTATTGCCCTTTCTTCCTAGCCATGGCACGATTTTTATACACTGCAGGCTATCTCTAGGAAGTAGATGCTCTAAGCACTGGACACTGGCGAATGGATCCATTGTCAAATTCTGAGGTCCCCAAACAATTGCTGCAACATCCGTCTGTAAACAGAAAATGACGAGACAGTTCCAACAATTATGTGAAGCACCTGTTAAATGAAGCAAAAATCCAGCATACGGTAGAATCGGAATATATATAAAAGATGATTTTATGCTGGGTATGGACCTTATCAGACATCATGAGTACATGTTTGATTATGAAGTAAGTTGATTTTTTAGAGAATAATTTATGATGACGAGTATTATCAGTAACACAATAACGTGGTAGAACTAAAACAGCATTCTGTCAGCTAGAGTTGTGATGGTTTGGCCGAACCCGCGCAGTCTAAGCCGACCATGATCGTAAATATTTCAAAAAATTAATACAAGACAGTAATTCAATAAAAAATTAGATGTTTCAAATCAGTTATAACCATTGTCAATTGCAAAAAGGTAGATGAGAGAACTGCAATCGATTCTGGCCCCAACAGCATATAAGACGGAGAGCTGGCTACATAAAAAAATGTATAAGGTACCATGATATTGTTACGAGAATTCATCCGACAGCTGGTGCTGTCGGCCATTAACCAATTCGTGGAAGGGACATTATTCCGATAATTCTGGGAATCCGAAATATTTGTCTCTCAACAGGCCGACCGCTGCAGTTACTGGGAATTCCCTTAAAGTTTCCAGAACATGAAAGAGTTTCCCGATGGTTCGTGGACTTATCAGAAAATTCGAAGAGCAATATATAAATCTGAACAGCTGGCGATAGGAGGAATTCAGTTTTCGACGATCGTATTGTATAGTTAAGATAAAATGTACATAGTAATTTCTGTGAATATAAATTGTGTTAAAGTAGTGGAACTAAATTAGAGTGAGTTGGACTGTGTTTTTAAATAAATCCAAGAACTGTACCCGAGTGTGAAAATAAAAAGATTAGAGTGGTGAGAGGTGTGGAGTGTATTTGCGGAACTTTCGAAGTGGTAAATAAATAGACTAACAATGTTTAAAGCAGTGACTTTGGACCAATTAAAAGTGACGGACTTAAAAAAAGAACTTGAGGAAAGGAAATTTTAGAAATTTTAAAAAAAATTTTAAATTTTAGAAATTTAGAAATTAGTGGGAAGAAGAGTGAATTAATACAACGGCTACGAGATGCCCTAATAAATGAGTGTAACGATCCTGAAACTTATTTGTTTGAAGTTTCTGGTAATGGTGACATGACTATGTTATTTAAACAAATGAAAGATAAATTGCTAGAAAATTCTAAAAACTTGAAAGAGTCGTTAGAAGATAAACTAGTGGAAAATTCTAAAACCCTAGAAAATAAGCTACAAACATTACAAGAAAATTCTGAATCCCTAGAAGAAAAAATTGGTAGAAAGATTACAAGAAAATTCTAAAGCGCTAGAAGACAAACTGCTAAAAAATTCGAAGTCTTTAGAAGATAAGCTACAAAAACCACACAAAAATGCGCAAACCTTAGAAGAAAATTTGAAAAGCATGGTACAGGAAAGTTCAGAAATGCTAGAAGAGAAAATAGTCGAAAATGACTCCCTAATTGAAGATCTGAAGCAGACGACGGTCAAATATGAAACCCAGATGAAAGAAATAAAGCAAACAATAGTTGAAGAGCTGAGTCAGACGACAGTTAAAAACAAAACGCGTATAGAAGAGTTAAAACAGGTAATGGAAGGCGAGATCATCAAAATAAACAGGTAGTGGCAAAACAAAGGGGAGAAACACCATCGAAGACCGAAAGCAGAACCAGTCTGGAAGTAGTGGATTCGAAAATTGGCCTCGAGGGAACCGGACACAAGATGAAACTTCCACAATTTGATGGGAAATCGTCATGGACTAATTATCGTCGCCAATTCGAGGCTGCTGCTAAGCTAAACGGATGGTCGGCAGAGGAGAAGGCAATCGCATTAACACTACCCTTAAGAGGGGATGCTACAGATATCTTACAAACATTGAATACCTCGGAGCAAGAAGACTACGACCAACTGGTCAAACATTTAGAACTGAGGTATGGCCAGACACATTTGGAGCACGTTTATCATTCCCAATTGAAAAATCGCCACCAAAAATCGAATGAGTCCCTACAAAAGTTTGAAGCTGATATTGCCCGCCTGGTTCGCCTTGCCTATCCCGCCACGCCGGAAAATGTGATAGAAAGGCTAGCAGTACAAGCATTTTTGGATGGACTTCGGGACCACGAAGCCAGACAAGCATTGACCCTAGCTCGACCGACTCAATTAGTAGATGAACTGGCTCGAGCTCTAGAATTCGAGGCTGCGAAAAATACCTGCCGAGGTCAAGCCAGAGTCCGAATCGTTGACGGACAATTCGAAGATGGCGGAAATGATGAAACCTCTGTAAGAAAGATAATAGAAGAAGTCCTTACCAAAAAAAAGACTAGTTAAATGTCGGAAGTGTCGTAAGGTAGGACATGCCCAGAGTCGTTGCAAGGTGAACAACGGAGTACAGACTTCCTCATCAGGGAAACTAAAGGTCAATATAAAGGGACCATCGTCGACCTGTAACCAACAAGTTCCAACTACCAACGCATATGTCGCTTCGCTACGCAACCACGTTATCAGTGTCTTTGTAGATGGCCTTATTAATCGGAAGCAATTTACAATGCTGCTGGATACTGGTGCGACGAAAACAGTAATAAGGCCCAAAATTGTTTTGGAGACAATGATAAAGTCCATGGTGAAATAGAGGTTGAAATGACCTTGGGAAACACAACCTTCCTACACCGGGCATTAGTGGCAGACATCGAAGACGAAGTAATCATTGGAATGGAAGTCATGAGCTACAAGGTATTCCAGTTAAACTTCAAAGATGGAATTCTGCGAGTGAATGACGAACAAGTGGTGCTTCATGGAAAAGATGACGTAATGCTTCGAGCCATCTTAGCAGAGGATGAAATCATTATAGATGCCTGCTTAGATGGGAAAGCTCAAGCTGGAAAAGTAATGATGTTTGATCCCGAACTTAACGACGGAAATGTAGGCAGAAGAGTCGCACTGGGGAAGACTCTGTTTCCTGCCAGGGATATTGTTTCAGTAAGAGTAATGAACCTGAATCATTACTCGGTTGTGCTAAAGAAAGGAACAACTTTGGGCCATTGTTCAACAGTCCTCTATAGTCAGAAGCACAAAACATCTAGAAATGCCACCAGGTAAACTATCTGAGGAACTGGAAAGACTCATCACCGATTCATCTAAGTATTTTAAACCAAACTAGAAAGCAAAATTGAGGGACATCGTTAGAATCTACCAGGATATCTTCGATGTAGGGAATGGCAAAAGAGGACGAACTGATCTGGTGAAACATAAAAATAATACTGGGGACGCTCAACCTATTCGACCGTCGGCGAGAAGACTACCCCTAGCTAAAAGAGAAGAAGCCGACAGGATAGTCCGCGAGATGGAGGAAGAAGGCGTTACTGAACCATCCAATAGCCCTTGGGCTTCTCCAGTTGTCTTGGTTAAAAAGAAAGATGGCAATTAAACCACGCTACAAAGAAAGACAGCTATCCTCTTCCAGGAATAGACGATACCCTAGATACGTTAGTTGGATCGAAGATGTTTTCCACCCTGGACTTGAAGAGCGGTTATTGGCAGGTGGAACTTGGTAAAGAAGACCGGAAAAAGACTGCTTTTACCATCGGCTCAGAACTTTACCAATTCACGGTGATGCCGTTTGGGTTGTGTAATGCTCCAGCGACGTTTGAAAGATTGATTGGAAACAGTGTTAAAAGGGCTTTCATGGAAAACATGCTTGGTGTATCTTGACGACATTATCGTGGTTGGAAGATCATTTGAAGACCACGTCAAGAACCTGAAGGAGGTGTTTCGGTGACTTCGAAGTTCCGGACTAAAGTTAAACCCGAAGAAGTGTCAGCTGTTCGAAGAAGAGGTGCGATATCTTGGACATGTGGTTTCCGCAGAGGGAGTAGCTGTTGATAAACAGTAAGTCAAAGCTATCCATCAGTTAAGAAGTTTCCTGTGATTATGCACGTACTATCGCTGGTACGTAGCCGGATTTGCCAACATCGCCAAACCACTTACTAGACTCACAGAGGGGAAGGTACAATACCAGTGGGACGAGGAGTGCCAGCGATCATTCGAGACACTGACAAGAACATTGACGAGTGCCCCGTCTTAAGTTACCTTTGCCAGACGGAAACTTCGTTTTGGATACCGACGCAAGCAATGTCGGAATTAGTGCGGTGCTTTCGCAGATCCAAGACGGTCAGGAGAAAGTCATCGGCTATTTTAGCAAGACTTTGAGCAAGCCTGAACGGAATTACTGCATTACTCGCAGGGAACTCTTGGCTGTGGTAAAGGGCGTAGAATATAATTTTAATAATATAATAATATTTCTATAAGTACCTCTATGGTAAAAGAGCAATATAACGTGGGCAGTCCATTCGAAAGAGTAGCCATTGATGTTGCCGGTCCATTACCTGAATCCGACTCTGGAAATAAATACATTGTGGTGGTGACGAACTATTTTAGTAAATGGGCTGAAGCGTATGCCTTGCCGAATCAAGGAGCATTGACCGTTGCTGATGTCCTTGTCAAGGAATGGATCAGTCGTTTTGGTGTTCCCTTGGAGTTGCACTCAGACCAAGGTAGAAATGTTGAGTCTATTCTTTTCCAAGACGTCTGCACGCTCTTGAAGATCAATAAAACATGGACGACAGCATTACACCCGCAATCCGATGGAATGGTACAACGGATGAATAGAACCATTAACCGCCATTTATCAAAAGTATTCTCTGACCACCAAAGAGACTGGGACCAGTATCTGCACTTGTTTCTAATGGCATATCGTTCGTCTGTACCCGAGTCCACGGGTCAGACTTCGGCCAGTATTATCATGGGACGAGAATTAAGACTACCATGCGATTTGAAGTTTGGATGTCCCCCAGGAGAAGAAACTGCAGGTGAAGACTATGTCAGCCAGCTACGTCTAAAGATGAATGACATCCATGAGCGAGTCTGGTTAAACATCGAGAATGCCAGTGCCCGAATGAAGGAAGCCTACGACATCAACGCCGAGGGCGAGAAATTCCAAGTTGATCATCTTGTTTGGTTGTATAACCCGCAACGTCGTCGTGGATATTCGCCCAAGCTACAGAGATCTTGGGAGGGGCCGTACCAAATTCTGAAGAAAATCAACGATGTTGTCTACAGAATATAGAAGCTACCTCGGGGAAAGCCAATGGTGGTCCATTTCAACAGGTTAGCCCCTTATGCCGGAAGTCATGACGGCGAAGTTGACTAAGCCCAAGTTCGTAGTATCCAACCACCCGATGACGAGATGACCTTCGAGCAGTTTATGGCACTGTACTCTGATGGGCAGAAAGTGCAGCACGACGTCACGAGAGAGTAACCCCGAGACCTGTTTGAGGTGCCCATACAATATACCCTGGCTCATTGTGAGGCTCGAGATCTCCGGATGTTCAGAAGAATAACCACGGTGTTTGCCAAAAAGTATGGCCACTTCCAGCAGCTACGGGAGCAAGATCCAGCGGTAGGGAAGGTCCTTCATCTCGAAGATAAACAACCAATGGGTACCAGAGAGATCTTTTATTTGATAACGAAAACATTCTCGCAGGACAAGCCAACATACAGCGATCGTTGGAAGACTCTGATGGAATTGAGGAATGTGATGAAGAATCTGATGAAATTGGCGGTCCCAAAGACAGCCTGCGGGTTGGATGGACTGGATTGGAGGGTGGTGAGAAGTATGATGTAAACAATCTTTCGATTCAGTGGCATCAACATCCTGGTATGCTGTCTCACTATTCGCAGCCCAGATTCGAAGACCGTTGACTGTTACTTTCACGAAACTTCCCGTTGTCGAAATGGAGAGTCCTGCAAATATCGTCACACCAGGAAGGATTCTAGGACGTTCCGGGACGAAATGGTCTTAAGGAGGGGGCAATGTTACGAGAATACATCCGACAGCTGGTGCAGTCGGCCATCAACCAATTCGTGGAAGGGACAATATTCCGATAATTCCGGGAATCCGAAATGTTTGTCTCTCAACAGGCCGACCGCTGCCGTTACTGGGAATTTCCTTAAAGTTTCCAGAACATGAAAGAGTTTCCCGATGGTTCGTGGACTTACCAGACAATTCGAAGAGAAATATATAATAATGAACAGCTGGCGATAGGAGGCATTCAGTTTTCTACGGTCGTATTGTATAGGTAAGATAAAATGTAAATAGTAGTTTATGTGAATATAAATTGTGTTAAAGTAGTGGAAATAAATTAGAGTGAGCTGGATTGTGTTTTTAAATAAATCCAAGAACTGAACCCGAGTGTGAAAATAAAAACATTACAACATTTAAATAGCTACATGAATTCTATTAATTATCTCGAAGACTAGGTGCTTATTACCTAGTCTGCCTGCGCGGCTAGGAAGACTAATGTGGTCGTAACCTTTCAAAAGCGATGATTTTAGAAAGCAAAAATATAACAAGACTCACGGATAAAAATTATGTTAACATTTACGATTTGTTGCTAGGAAACGTGTAAATTACTGTGAAACAATTTTAATTACCAATTTTATGAATCAAAGTAATACGATTTTTTAGTTAAAAACAGTTTGGTTTGCTAAAGTAATGAATTAATGAATCAATAAAATCAAATTTAAAATTGAACACAAATTACTAGTGTGAATAATTTTTGTTGCTCAAAAGAGACATTTTTTGTCTCCTACTGCAAGAAAAAAATAATTCACACTACTCTAAAAATCCGATAATCCTAACTTACTGTTTATTATTTTAAATCACAAAAATTACGTATATAATGATGATGTGACGAGCGTGACCCACTTTCACCTTTAAATAAACAATTTAGTACTTACCTGAAGTGCCTGGACATTGTTGTACTTGAGTTGCTAAGCAACATTCAATTGCGGCCGCTAGAAACAAAATAACTACAAACTGCTTCATTTCTTTAAGTATTTACGAGCGTAAATCCAATTTCATTAATTCCGAGTTTTTGTATAATAACTAATCGATTCCCAGGATAAATGCTGCTGCAGAAGTGACGAGCACTCTTGTTCGATTCGATGTCGCAAAGACATGCACTGTGCACCTACCCACGACTTCTGGTTCTCATTGACTACTTCCGACTTACCTATTGGAACTGAGTTTTGTGCTGTTGTTATATGTATGTGTAGCTACTATAATATTGGAAGGAGAAGGTACCATACAATAACCAATGTGCGGAGGTTTTTTTTAAATCAGTTTAATACAGTATATTACATGTTAGCTTCTAATACTTCTTACAGCTTGTATTTCGCGGATGTCAAGAAGACCCTGAGTTAACCGGATGTGAATAACGACTTACAATTTGGGATTATCTATATTATTTTCTGTGTTACCAGTTATACAAAAATCATTGGTAAACTAATTTATTTTGAGTACATTTTAGATAAGTAAAAAATTGAACAAATTTCGAATTATTTTATTTGAAATCGCCAATATATTGGAATATCAAATAATAGCAAATTATGCAGTATATCTTTTATATCCCAGCTCCCAAATTAATTAAATATGATGTCTAATACAGCGAATCGTTCATTAGGGTCATCCACGAATTTTTTAAAGCTATCATAGCTTTAAAAAACACCAGATTAATTGAATTGCTATTATTAAGAAACAGCTAAATACTGAAAACAATAAAACCTAATATAATCATATTTTTTATAAATGATATTTCGCCATTTTTCCATCCTGTTCAACAGCAACATTTAAAAATAAGGTTGAAACAAGAATTGGTTCTAAGCTCATTGAACATTTGACACAATCTGAAACTTGGAGAAATAAGGGAAATCCTCAAGTGTAACCGACAGTTTTTTCATCTATTTCAACTAGCAGTAGCATACGTTATTGATTCCAGGCTTATATCAAACATACCAAAAAAGTCAGACAAGTTATTGATTTATTTTTATTCAAAAACAATATTTATTTTTGCTAAAGGCTACTCACATTGTAAACAAGTAAATCATCATTAGGTGGAATTAACACTTTCTTGTCGAGAAACCACTGGTTTGAATATTGATTTAAAAAATTCAGATCAAAAAACAATTGTTAATAAGGAAGATTTTAAACATAATATTTTCAAAATTTTCATATTGCAATTACATCAATAAATATAAAGCCATTGACAACGAAGTCAGAATAGACTTTGAAACGTTTGGTATTCCTGCAATATACGTAGTTTTATTTCTATTGTGGTGTTATTCCCCAAAGAAACATAAAAATAATAATATTGCAAATATGTGTCCATTAAACAAATGAAAACATTGTTATTAAACAATATTCATGTTGGGGCTTTATTACTTAAAACCCTTTTTTAAAAAACAACAGAATTTATTTGAAACACAACTATCACTACTTGTTACAAAAAGGACTATTTTATAATAATTAATACAGCAAATGAACAGACCAAATGTTGTGGCTCTGAACAACGTTAAAAGTCCTAAGTTGAACTCAAAAAGCGTCTTGTTTAGGAATATTCTGCTCTCTCTCTCTCTCTCTCTCTCTCTGCTGAAAATGGGGAACTATGCAGAATCATCATTTTATGAAGGTGCATCTAGTAATATAATATAGGTATTGTTTTAGTTTCTGCGTTTCCTTTAACAATGGATTATTATTTATTCTAGACATTAATCAGCATATTATTATTTTAAGTCATGAAAGGTGATATGTAACACTCCTCCCCCTCTTATTTAAATTTGGAGTCTACATTTGACACAAATTTTTTAGATATAAATTGAAAAATTTACAAATTCAAAAATTAAAATTAGTAATATTAAATTTGTTAAAACTACAATTTGTTTAATTAGATTGTGGGTTCTTGCATTTCCATTATATTTTCATCTCGAATTGAAGATCTTCTTCGTGGTCTGAATCTTCTTAATAGGCTTCTGGATTGTCCTGGTTCTGCCTTTATTGTTGGAATATAATTGCTGGAACTGCATTCTACATCTTTTTCGACATTTGTAAATAATGAAAATTGAAATAATTAGTAGAATTAATACGATACACAAAATTGTTAACCACTGGGTATGTCTTGAGTAAAAGGTCTATTTATTATATCATCAAATTCTTCGGAATAATGATCTAACTTATGTTCTGCAATATTAAGTTCATCAAGTTCGAGTTTTTGATTTTTAAAGCTTTAATTTAAACACATTTCGCGCACTTTTGTTTCTTCGCAACATTCATAAGGAATGTTTGGAGTTTCGATGACTCTGGAATCTTCTGATTTGTAGTTTTTGCTTGACTGTATTCTGATTGAACCAACGTAACATATACAATGGGATTGTAACTTCAGGATTGAATTTGTATTTATATTTATTGTTTTCGTTGTATCTTCTTTACATTGGATACTGATTGGTAAAAGGGCGTTGGTAACGATTAACCATTCATTTTCAGCTATATGTTATACCTTGTAGTCTTCAATATTAACTTCAATAGTTTGGCAATTTTCTGGTAGCTTTATGGATTTGATTACTTTTATTTCGCAGGGTGCGTGTTCATCGATTGGATATGCGATTAAGTTGTAGCATATGTTTTTTTCTGATTCGATGCTTTTGCATTTTTCCAATTATCAATTGTAATATAAATTATTATCTCTGCTAACAGCTATATATTTATATGTGTTTAAGATAAGGTAAGACAATTTGGTTTTTTGATTAAAAATTGGTAGAGTAGACATGTAGAGTTTGTATTCTTCAGGCTCTACTAAAGGAATTGGTAAAATAAAGACAATTTTATTATCGGATGATAGGCTTGAAGTTCAATTATATCAAGGTATTTTGGAATATTTTCTAGATTTGGCAACATTGGTAAAACATGTGTGCTTAAACTTGTGGAAATTAGTCTTAATTGGAATATAAGATCTTCGGGTTGAATTACCGATGGATGGATGCTTTTGAGTCTTGCGAATGTGATTGATCAATGATATCGTTAAGTTCATTTTTATTAGAATGAATGACTCTAATATTGTTCACATATATTTATAATTTGAAGCTTTGAATCATAAAAATTTTGGTTATCTGATATGTTAAAAATAGCGTTTTCTATTTTGTGAAGATTAAAGATTTAAATGTTTGCTCGTCTATTTGTAGTTTGCGTATTGTATAGTTAAAGTTTTTTATTACAGAATTAGTTACAGTGATTTGATTTTTCATTAAATTTTCTAGAGCTCTTTCGCCTTCTCCGACTTCATTTATGACTTTGTCGTAGTATTCACCATCTGTACTATCGAGATTTCCCGTAATTGCTTTCCATACTGAGCCTATAAAATTAAAAGCTCCTCGTTTCGTACGAGTGTTATTTAAATTAAATTCTTTTGGGTCATAAGGATTAATATCATTTTTAATTTCACTAAATTTTTGACTGATTGACATTATTATTTTATTTAACATTGTAATATGAGGTTTGACTTCAGTGTAAAATGCTAGAAGTCTTGGAGTGTCTCTTTCAATTAATTGCTTTATGAAATATCATTTTTGAAAGGATCTAATAGAATTGTAATGTCTTTGACAACTAGTAATTTCCATTTTTCATTTGATATTTTAAGTCTGATTCATGATAATACTGTATCCTAAAGTGTTATTTAGAGTTCTAATTTTATAATTACTTGCTTGACTTACTGTGATTAGTACAGCAAGAATGATTATGTATTTCATCTGAAAAGAAAGAAAATCTATTTTAAGATTGAGCTAACTTGATCTGAGTTAATTGTAAATTCTCTGTTCGTTTCTAAGTCTTTGATTTTTAAGGCATTATTTCTTAATATTTGTGTCACTTTATAAGGACCATTCGATTTGTTACTTAGTTTATGTTTTATCTGTGACTCTTTTATGAATATAAAATCATTTACTTCCATATCTTTTGTTTTGGTTTTGCTTTTTGATCGTGACGTTCTTTAGATTTGAATTTTTTCAAACAAATTGTTTTTTCTCTTGCTACTTTATAAAATATGAAATTTTATTATTTAGTTCACGTACATACTTTGAGACTAGTTCTTCTTGATTAAATAATTTTTCAGGTGGTCTTGAATTTGTGTGACCAAAAATTAATTCGTATGGCGTATAACCATGGGTACTACTTATAGAATTATTTATAGCATATAACTGCATATTGGGACACACGTTAGTGGATGATCTCCCGGTTTTCAGTAACTGTTGATCTTATCATTTCCAATAAGTACTCATAAATTTTTCGATTGAACCATTGCTCTGTGGGATGATTGACTGATGAAAATGTTAGTTTTAATATTATAAAAGAGTACATAGATCTCTCATTAATTGGTTATCGAATTCTCTACCTCTGTCACAATGTATTCTTAGCGCGCACCGTAGTGCATAAAACATAATAATGTGTATTGACAACATTTTTCGCGGATTTATTTCAATGGATAAGCTTGGGTAAATTTAGAAAATTCATCTCTTATCAGAAGTACATAATTTTTCTCTGGTATTTCTAGTATGTCGAGGTTAATGCGTTCAAACGGTGTTTTCGGCGTCTCTGTTATTACTAAGGGATTTGATAGTTTTTTCTACAAGCTTTGGATTTAATACATACTTCGCAATTTTTTATGAAATTTTCAACGTCTTTGGTTATTTTTCCCCAGATATTTTCGTTTTATTCTTGTTACTGTTTCTTCTTGGATACCTCTACGCATGTTTAGTTTACCTGTATGATTTTCTTCGATAATTGTATTTCTTTGTTCTTTTTCTGGATTATAATGTTTGGGTTACAAGTTATATTCTATTTAATTATCGGAAAAAATGAAAGATAGCATTTCTAAAATTGGTACATTTTTTTAATTCTTCCATATAGTATTTATCGTTTTTCTAACATATCTCTTTATTATAGTAAAGAATTTCAAGATTGCTTGGTCAGGATTTAAATGTGGAACAATGATAACGTAATACTTTCGTTTAGGATTGCATTTTGATGGACAACGTTTATTCTGTGTTCTTCATACATTGTATTTAAGTCAATTAAATCATCAGCTATTTTAATTGTGAATCAGTTAATTCGACTGGCTTTAAGAATGATATAATTT
>CM067219.1:147967878-148057969 GCA_034190945.1 Octodonta nipae
GAGATTGAAATTAAGAACTACACAACATGAATTTATCAAAAAATTGCCGAACCTATAATGTGCAAGCTGTTGAAATGGATTACCTATGACGTTATGTAGAATATCAAGACTAGAAATGCACGAAACGATGCTATAAGACAAAGAACAAAGATGGATAAACAAGTAACAGAAAAAATTAATCACGTGAGCTAATTTGGTATGAGCATGTTTTGCGGATGGAAGAGCAACGATGGCCAAAGAAATCATTGGAATATGTGCCAGAGAATAGAAGGAAAAAAATGAAGGATGACCTGCAAACAAAACTTTTTTTATTTTTAGGGCCAACCTTGTTCGTTTACATGATTTATGTATTTGGATATTGCCAAATGGCATGTAAAAGTTAAGTTGAGAACTTTCTAAATCAGTAAGATATTGTCTAGCAAATAAAAATCTGGATATTTTGAACACATATAAATATGTGTGAGGTTTTATTTTTTTTTCTGATTATTATTGTTCATTTGGAAAAAAATATCGGACAGCAGTGTAGGAAACTATTTTTTGCCAGTAAAAAATTATTTACAAGCGATACATTACTATCTAAATTAAAATAGACAATTTGTTAAATGACCATTAATTCCTATTATCGATGAGCTAATGCAAGATGCATCAAGCAAGCTGTTATTGTTTTATGAAGGTATTTGAAAATTTCTTATGTATTGTTGTTCTGTTAAATATTTATTGGTAGTTTCAATTTTCTTATGAAAATTTACTGATACAGTATTTTTGTTAATCTTATTTTTTAGTAAGAGAACTGCTCCGAAAATTATTTTGCTGCTTAGAAATAAATCTTCAGCTAGTTTTTTGTGAGCTCCTAAATCCCAATTGAAAATTTGAGATCATTGCAAACGTGTTTGAGGATTTATATATAATTGGCATAAGCATAGATAACTAGTTCATTGCGATTATACTGCTTATATTACACCTCTGGCTTCCAGCTTGAGTCGGAATTGTTATTCAATAAACCATTGCTAATACACCTGCCCATGTTGTTTTAATTAAATAAAACTACTAAACTACATCTGGATTTCTGAAGCGAGGAAGAAGGAATATGCCATATTTCTACAGACTAGAAAGGTGTGAGGTTTTGTTTTTCTTTTCTAAACATTTTTATTGTGATATAATTGAAACGACTGATCTAGCAAATTTAGGTTGAGCTCGACTCTACCTGCATTCTGGGAAACCCGTCTATACTCTCTCTATTCCTGTCTGGCATTGAGTAACGTTTTATTTTTTGGGGGAAAAAGTTTGGGCTATATGATTGGGTCTTACCATAGGATCAATTGCTAACTGAAATAGTGTGAACCGTCTTATTCAATTCCACTTTCGTTGGCCGGAGAACATGAGCCTTTGTAGCTATCTGAAAGGAAAGCTTATGTGTAAATATTTACAAGAAGATTTGTTCCATAAAAACCTGCAATTATAATTTTTGCATCTAAATATCTAATGTTAAAATTATATCCCAAATTATGTCCATAAAAATAACATTTGTTTCGATCTTAACGTCTTATATAAATCTGTAATTTACATTATTGTTTCAACTCTCATTTTCAATATTTTGTTTACCTATTTTGCTATCTAAGAACTGTGTATGTTTGCTCAATCAATGAACATTACGTCGCTATTTTTTGTGTAACGTGTTGTCCTGACGAAGCTCTAAATTCAGTTCCTGCCGCTGCTGGGCTAGCCTCTGAAGAAAGAAGAACCAAGAAAACTCCACCTGCAGGGCTTCGACTCATAAGGTCAGTGATTAACTTTATTTGGTGAATTAATTTACGCGGCGGCACATGTTTATTGATTGTTCCGCTAAAGGTCCTTCGTCAATTATATACTTGCATTGAACCGGCATTGAACTAAAACCGCAACATCTAATTCATACATTTTTTTGGATATTATATGTAATGTGTCATCGAAGACATTCCACTAGGGATACAATTCCATCCACAAATATAAAGTAGGTATCATATTATACTTTATAACATATATCACGTCATATATGCATATCTTTGATACTGTGAGCTGGTTATTATGATTATTTTTATGCTGAACATACCGCTCCCTTCTTATGAAGAAAAAATATGCGGCGACTGCGGATGTAAATAGAACATGAAATTTCCTACTATATCCAGAATGGAATATCATTAACGATTTTATAACCTATTTTTCTCAAACGGCATGAACTTTATTAGAGTTTGAAGCGATATACCTGTGAAACGTGATATTAGTGTAACGGCTTGCTTTTGATCCCTCTGGCTTGAAGAGCCAGGGGCGATAACAGTGCCTATGAGCTGCTCCGTATATTTTTCGGGAGGGTGTGGGTACTATGCTTTTAGCTTGAACACTCACTTTTAGGGCGCCAGGCTGGGAGGGCACAAAGAGAAAAGATATTAGATTGAATACAAGTTTATTTCAGTATTCATATAAAAAATACAATGGTTCCCTGAAGTGGTAGAAAATAAATTTCACAATTGTTCCCTGAAGGGGAGAAAAGAAATCAACAAGTACTTTAAAAATATGCTCAATGTAATTACTTACAGAGATCTGATATTTACTGGAGTATGGTCGAAGGGCTTCTGATTTGGCCTGGTTGCTGACTATCAGCGGTAATCGGTTATTTGGTCGGCCTGGTGTGGATTAGCCGTTCAATTGGGACCAATAGTAGACCCACTCGGCACAATGGTTCCCACTCTCTGATGTAAATGGGATTATGGACAGATGGCTTCCTGTTCGTATGGTTACTGGGTCGTAAGGGTACTTGGATGGTTGGCTGTCTTAGTGTGGACTGGCCCTCCCGATAGAACCAATGGTAGACCCACTGAATGTCTTGAGGCTGCGTGCCCCCTTCGCTGGACTTGGAAACAGCTTCCAGAGCCGGTGCCAGTCGAATATCAAATTATTTAAAAGCAATCAGTGATCTGTCCCCATGTATTTCAACAGAGTTGAACCGAATTACCAGCTCATCTGATGTTGGTGTCAGTTACCCTATTTCCTGAACTCCTCAATTTATGAATGAGGTAATCTCTGTGTCATTACAATTACAAAAAAAATAAATTTAATTGACCTGAACGGTATGTACAGGAAAATCAGCGGTATTTACAATTAAAAATTTACAAAAAATACAAAATATAACCAAACTAATTAAATATTTATAAACTTGATAATTTAAGAAGCATGAAAAAAATTATACAATATTTAAACTTCACTGATCAGCTAAATATGAATACAATAAGGGATCTCAGATGAATTAGTGGTTCTTTCAAATTAACTTCAAAACAGAGAAATTAAATACATAATAACAAATAAGGCTGTACTGTGAACACCGGGTCTGGTAATTTCTGGTTCAACCAAATTCAAAAAGCGATACAAAAATTAAATATATACTATCTATACTTGACGTTTATAAGACTCTAGGTAAATAAGCGATAAACTGCAACTTTATAATAATTATCTGACCTTGTCTTACCCTTCAAGACGAACCTTCCAATGGAAGCAATAAAAAGCATGTATTTAAATTTGCAATTCAAAATGGTGGATATGAAAATTTATAGAAAAACAGCAAAGCAGCAGGTAAGTGATTTAGTTACGAAAACAATTATTGCCATTTACACATATACTCACGTATATGTTACACCTTTTAAATGAAGTTAGCAAATTAAAAAAAATATAAATCACTCACCCCTGTTTTGGCTTGTCTCCTTTCCAGCAACACTCTTTAGAGATATCCACTCTATTAATGATCAAGAGGAAATCAGTTCCACTATTGTATGGTAATTTTTATCATTATTATGGCTTTATCACTTCCACAGGAAGTCTTGTATGGGTTCTTCTCCTAAAAGTTTAAAATAAAGGCAGTATAATTCTTATACAAGACATAAAAAAGTTGGGCTAGTTAAGCCATTAAGCAATCAGCAGGCCAGGCAAGAAACAAAAAAAATGGCCACGTGGCATATAGTTATGAGAAATTTTCAATGAAACTATCCTTTTTTGGGAAGTTTAGAAGGTCACTACAGTAGCCCAGGTACACCTGGACGGATGTTAACTAGCAATACAGCAATAATTAAAATTACTATTCGACAATTGAACTTTACTAATAAAAAAACGAAAGAAGAAAAAAATATATTATTTAACCTAGACTATAGATAGCAGTTAAGTTAAATTACTAACGACTTCGGCTGAAACTATCCAAACGATAAAATTACGATAAAGCGATATATTGGATAATTTCCTACCGTTATTTTTGAATTTTTAACCAAAAAATTACTGACCAGGGCAGCAGCACACCTTTCTTTTTGGAAGTCAAAATGCAAGAAGAGAGATCTCAGCACATTTCACGATCTCTAGTAAAAGAATCTCTTCTTTTACTAGAGATGGGGATAATTCCATTTGCTTTTAAATAACTAATGAAGCTTATTTACGGGTGATTTTTCAACGATGAAAATGTTTAAATATCCAAAAAATTTTAATAAAAATTAATCGATGACCAAGACCGGTATACATTAATTCTACGCGAAAGCAATATGAAAATAGTTGCTGTTTACCCAACGAAAAAATCTAAGACGATTCGGACTGTCAAGCTGTTTGCCGGCGGTACGTAGTTCGACAGGTCAGTACTCGAAATATCTCCCACTGAAATAGCTTCATATTTATAAGATATTTTTAGCAATTCAAAGCATGCTAGCGTAAGCGGTAGAAATTGAAATATTTACTTAAATGCTCACCCATTTAGCTAAAGACATCAGTTCATACCGGTAAAACATAGTTTAGCAAACGACATAATTAGGAAAGCAATTTGTAAAATATAGAAGATAAATTTACATTCGACAATTATTAGAAAAATAGCAATGTAACAGGGAGAACGGCAATTCACTCGTTACACACCCCTCTTACCCGGAGTCAAGAAAGGATTTTTGAGAAAGAAACCTGAACAAAAAAGCTTTCGTAAGCTATAAAAGAACCTACGAAAATAAGTAAAGATATTTAACTATTTCAAAATCAACTTCCTGAATTCTCTCAAGATAATTTATTTTTCGAAAATGAATACAACGCAATTAAAAGCTAAAGGAGAGAATTATATTTATAAAAAAATATGAAAATAATTAAGAAGGGAAGCATTGAGTTCATAAGATAAGAGGGTACCCACTTCAGGTGCTATCTGTATATGAGTAGGTAATGAAACGTTAGATCAACTACATGAATAACGGTATTGACTATTTAATTTAAGTACTCAACAGAATGTTGATATCGGTACTACTATTTGGAAAGGTAAACGGTAGATAAGAGAGAGTGAAAGACATATTTAACGGTATAAAATTTGGAAAGTGTGTGATAATAATAATAATACAAGGGAATGTACCCAAGTCAATTAGCGAAAAATAGTTATAAGCCTTAAGTTAGGTTAATCCAAGGAAAAACAAAACACGGTAATATTTACAATGCAGGTAAAATGCAGATAAATTGTTAAGGTAATGATTTAATACAATAATGAATTCTTGCCATCCAGATTATTGTGTTACATAATGATTGTGGAAAAGATAATTCAAGGTACAAACGGTAAGATAAGGGCAATATCCACAACATAGCGAACACTTAGGCATCAAAACTACACCTGAATAAGGGCTCCCTATACAACAGGGACGATAAATGATACCTCATTTATCGTTCCTAAAAATCGCCATTACAGCGAAAGTACATCGATGCCTAAAAATAGATAAAAGCCTAATATTACGAGAAGGCTAAATCCATAATAAAGATACAGATATAACAGGATTGGTATGGCAACTACATAATAGGATTTAGTCTACATAGAAAATGTAGAAAACCTGAAAAGATACACGAGGCAATACAATTATTTTTATTTACACCTTAACGAGACTCGACATTGAATTGTTAATAGGATAAACACTGGTGGCATATGCCGAAAGGCGTCTCTCACTTCTCCTAGTTCTAGGAATGAGGATCTCCATCGCACCAGGGTACAGACACTCTTCTCGAGTGTAGATGGAACACGTTCGCCATCGAGCTGCCTGTAATCCACCACATCCCCAGTGCGTCAGAGGAACCCATTCCCCGAACACGGAGAAGCGGATTTGCCACGTGGCTGTCCACCAGCGGAAAGAGAAAAATAAAAATAAAGAAACAAAAAACTCTAAAGGATACTCCCAATTTAGAGCTGTCGGCCAATCATCCGGCATGGGGATTCATGGGGCTGAGAATGAGCACAGTAGTAACCCCCCAGCATAGATATTGCGGGCCCGTAGGGAACACAACGGTCCGAGTGGTACGCCCCCGTGCCTGTCGGAGCATGACTCCTAAAAAGGGTCCTGAAATCAAAATAACGATTAAACGATAGAGGACCAATGGAACCTCTACCGAAGATAACACCTTGTTTCACCAAGGAAAATATTAATGATAATTTTACCCCACAAATAGAAAAGACAAAAAGAATATATTCAGAAAATTTACCTTCGTCAGATGTCATACTGCCTAAAATGGAAAGCACAAAAATATACGATAAAGATGTAATAGCTCTGAAAAGCAATATGATAATGCTACCAGATGTCAAAAACAAGATCATGGGTTGACTATTTAGAGACAGGATACCTAACAGGCCATAGATAGGAAGTGGATACTGGAATTCAAGAAATTTTTCTATATTAGGAACATCAAAACACTGGAACTCCATATCCAAATTTACTCACAATCAAAGGGATAATGTGAAAGGTACGCTAAAAAGAACGATAAATAGGTCAACATAGTGAAGATGATGCTAGCAGCTTCAACACAAGTCTCAAAATCGTCTATCCTCTACAACATTACAAAATCCAGGACTACAGCACTGCACTATCCCAATTCCAATACGATACGAGACTCTCCAGACGAAAAACCAAAAGATAGCAGCCCTAATCCACTGCTCCAATATCCGGAGATCTCCACTAAACTGACTTTTATAAGTCACGATACACTGCACCATGCAGACAATTATAAGAGGATGAACGAAAACAAAAACCTATAAAAGATAGGAAAATGCTCACCTTAACTATCCAAACGGTAATTCGATAAATAATAAACATTATCATAAAACTCTATATAAGCAAAAAGGAAATTAGTCTGATCGACGATAAACGGTAATTTACTCCTGAAAACTAGAAAATATTTACAGATATACAAAAGAAGAAAATCAAAATTAATTATTTTTATGAAACTCTTCGATACCTTCAGGAATTGTCAGTGTAAGAAATTATTCTAAGGAGATGATAAAAGTACTAAATTTTAGAATATGCAGGTCTTACTATAAGCTCACAGTGGTTTGACATAGGAAACTGGTAGAGGAGAACGACAAATTGTTCGAAAAGAACACCAAATAATTTTAGAAACTCCACTATGGTAGGGTACGACAAATCATAGAAAATTAGTTCTTACCAACACCTAAACCAGACACCTATGAAATCCACTTGAAGGTAAAAGTTAACGCAAATAGAAAATTACGATAGACAAATCTGTATGTACGGCGGTATCACAGCAATCTAAAACTGTTGAAGTGACGGATTTTATCCACAGAGTATCAAATATTAAAGATAAAGGCATAAAGGTAAGATATACACGGTAAGTCAAGATAAAGGAAATGCATGCAGCTCTATATCACTGCTAAAAATCTTCTGTCCTCAAAACAATACTAAACTTAGACTGGCAAACAGCAACTTGGTCTAAGTTTTCCACAATATTAGCAACTCCAGCCGAAACAACAAAAATTGCAGCTCTGCTTCACTACACAAAGTCCACTAAATACTTAAATAGCTTCTACAAGCCCGGTACACTACCTTTTAGGCAGACAGACGATAATGAATACGATATATAAACAAGATAAATTTCTTTTTACCCACAACAATATTGCATTACTATAACTGAAAAAAATACTAAGATACTCTGGAAACAAAACATACCCTAAAATCTGAAAACGTTATGAAAAATAATAAAGCCAGTTAGTAAAATAATAAAATGAAATTGACAATCAGTGAAAATCGAGACTTGGGTCTTGGAAGCTAAGAAATTGTTCCAGGTCAACATCAGATACCGCAGAGAATCCAGATCCCCAAAAATGCATCTTAAATCAACAAAATCTAGTGGCACAAATGCATACAACTCGATAATACGATAACTGTAACATATTAAAATAGAGACAAGAAATATCATTAGATTGATAAATTGGCAATAATTATATAACAATAAGAAAATTAAGTTTTTCAGTGATAATTCAAACAATGTCCTGGATTGACAAGGAAGAAGGAAAAATGCGAAAAATTCAAAGTATACAAAGCATAAAGCTGGTGGAAAAATATTATACAAAGGGCGAGTTAGGGGACTTTTACCCCTGCGCATGGTTTAACCGCTTTGGGGTATTCGTCGGCCCACCAAAGAGACCACAGAAACGATAGGAATTAGTCTACAGAAGACCTGGATGTTATGGCAATAATTAGAATCCAGTTGGACGGTTTTTACGTCCGCGCATGGTTTCACCGCCTTGGGTTATTCGTCGGCCCACCCAAGAGACCATTGAAAAGATAGGAGAGATAAAGAGATACGATAAGGTAAAGATGCGATAAGATAAAATCAAAGATTGATAACATGAAGGTATAACGATAATGGAGATAATCGGTAGATAAAGAGATAAGAGAGTAGGTACGGTAAAACTTAGTCGAGAGCGGAATCATGTCCAGAATCCGAAGAATCATCCGACAAATGTTCATCCTCAATGTCAGGGTCGGAAAGATATGGTTTCAAGTTCTTTACACAGTTAATAACCCAATTTACTATTACTATTAAATACTGATTTTACAATCGGAAACAAGGATCAGGGCCTAATAAATCAGCAGAAAATTTCTGAAAAGCAAGGTCGATATTTCGATAAGATCCTAGGACGACTGTTTTCGGAATGGGCTTAGACAGGGAATCAACAACAACATTAGGGAAGCCTTTTGGAGATAAATCTTATTCTTTAAAATCAGGCTGTAGACTTCTGGTTAAGTTTAAATCTGTTGGAACGGTATTAAGGGCGGAAATTTGCGAAATCTTATAAGATAATGACGAGAAGTGAGCTTCCATATGAAATAGTTGAAGAAAATCCATTCCCAGGATAAGAGGGTGCTCAACAGACAGAATGACATAGACCTTAAGGGATTTGACGACATTATTTACAGAGATAGGTAGCTTGATATAGCCTAACAAGTCTTGAAGTTGGCCATCCGTAGTAGTTATTACCAAAGGGTCATTATACTGGACGGGTAAGTTAAAATCTCGTAAGAGGGAAAATCCTGAAGAACCTAACACTGAGGAGGTACTACCACTATCCACCAAAGCAGTAATTTCTCTATCAAAAATGTTTACAGATAAATAAGGCCTATTGTCATGGGGTGTATGAACAAAAAGAGGGCTTAGATTACATGAAGGACGACAAAATTCTCTGACCTTTTCAAGCTAAAGATTCCACTCCTTGCGGGTGGAAGTGATAGATGGTTTTATTGAAGTGGTTGAGAGGGAAGCTTCTTGCCTTTTCCCTTTCCCTTGCCTTTTCCCTTTCCCTTGCCTTGGGCATCGGTAGGAGGAACGGGACTGATTCCTGGACTTTGGTTGGAGGTACTGGCGACGGCGTTCAGTTAACCATCTCCAGTCGGTACTACGTTTTTTGGAATCCTAGATAAGCAACGCTGACAATTTCTTTTCGTGACATCTTTAGCACCACAATCAAAACAGAACAATCGTTTTGGGCGTCGACAAACGGAATACATATGACCCAAAATGTTACAATTCCAGCAACAGATCCCAGAGACATTGACAGCACTAATATTACGAGATGACGAGAAGCTAGGTGAAACACTGAAATTCTGAGAAGATTTATTTCGAGGTGAACTGGATAAGGAAACAGAATAGCTTAAGTCAGGTTCTAGTAACTGACTAGAGGTTACGGGAGGTGGTCGATAGCGATTACTCCAAGTTATGGATACTTCTATTTGCCTGCAGACGTCAGATAGATTGTCCACGGTATCAATTTTCACCAAAGCAAGATGCGAAAGAAAATGAGGGGCTAAGTTAAGACGAATTTTATTTACCATGGTTTGACGGACAGGCGATTGAATAAACCTACCATACAGGCTATATAGAGGGTAACTTTCTCATTTACTCCTTGAGTGCGAAAATCTGTCTCGCGTTGCAAGTCCTCGTCGTAAAAATAAGGTAAGAAGTCTTTCTTCAATTTTCCAACTAGCTGGTCCCCAATTTCCCACTTTGTCTTTAATACTATTGTACCAGGTAAGAGCAGTTCCCTTAAAAAGGTCACAGGCAGAGACAAACAAATCTTCTTTACTGACGCCGCGAGCTATTCGTAATGTTTCCACCTTTTCGAGGAAAGAATTAACGGATTCTTTCTGGTTCTGCCCAGTAAAATAAAGGTTCCATTTATAAGGGGCGATAGACGTAAAGACAGGTGAATTCAAAGGAAATTCATGTCCCGAAGAGGTTCTTTGTGGAGTTGCCGCAGAGGGTACAAGTTTGAACGCTAAATCCTCTTCTAACCTCAAAAGTTCAGTTTGTAAATTTGACTTCGTCCTCTCCTCTTCTTCAGAAATATCAGACAACCGATGGATCCTTCCAGATAGATGAGTCAAACGGGTAGAAATTCTCTTATAGAGACTACTAGCTGGGGTATAGGAAAAATTCGAGATTTGGGTTTTCAGGTCATTGATGGTTTCCCGGATTTCGACTACATCGTCTTCATGGGAGAACGGACTGCCTATACTACTCTGAACGAAACTACGATTGGCATTTTCCTGACTTAAGGCCCCTCGAAGCAATTTACGCTTCGAGTCAACATCTCCTAGAGGCTTGATTTTATGAATTTGCAACTCGTAATCGAGTTCCTTTACCCTAAGATGGTTGAGTTCCATCATAAGAGAGACAGATATAAGATAAAGATAGACAAGATACGAAAAACTAAAAGAGATAAAGAGACTAGTTATGATAGAAAAAATAATTGGTTGCTTGCTCTAACGGTACTTAATTATTGACGAAACGGGAGCGATAAGATAAGATACGATACGATAAGATAATTCCGAATTAATCAAAAGATATAAAGATATATAGGGTGCAACAATAACTGAATCTAAAAATTTCCCCGATATATATACGATAACGGTAAAGATGAGTATATTGGAATAAGGTAACGGTAATTAACTAATAATTTCTTGCATAGATATTAAAGATAAAAATTATGTTATAAATTTGAACCACTAATTGTTATCCTTGTGCCCTGTTCCAGCCAAATTTATAATATATATTATAAGATGAGTGCTCAAGCGAAATTTTAAACTCTATTATACAATTTATATCACAAAATCGGGGCTCCTATGTTGCTAGCGCCAATTTTGAGAGGATAATCGGAAGCCCCACGTTGGGTGCCTATTTTGAAGCCATATACCTGTGAAACGTTATACTAGTGTAACGGCTTGCTTTTGATCTCTCTGGATTGTAGAGCCAGGGGCGATAACAGTGCCTATGAGTTGCTCAGTATATTTTCCGGGAGGGTGTGGGTACTATGCTTTTAGCTTGAACACTCACTTTTAGGGCGCCAGGCTGAGAGGATACAAAGAGGGGAAGAAATGAACCAAGTACTTTCAAAATGTGCTCAATTACTTACAGAGATCTGATATTTACTGGAGTATGGTCGAAGGGCTTCTGATTTGGCCTGGTTGCTGACTATCAGCGGTAATCGGTTATTTGGTCGGCCTGGTGTGGATTAGCCGTTCAATTGGGACCAATAGTAGACCCACTCGGCACAATGGTTCCCACTCTCTGATGTAAATGGGATTATAGACAGATGACTTCGTGTTGGTATTGTTACTGGGTCGTAAGGGTACTTGGATGGTTGGCTGTCTTAGTGTGGACTAGCCCTCCCGATAGAACCAATGGTAGACCCACTGAATGTCTTGAGGCTGCTTGCTCCCTTCGCTGGACTTGGAAACAGCTTCCAGAGCCGGTGCCAGTCGAATATCAAATTATTTAAAAGCAATCAGTGGTCTGTCCCCATGTATTTCAACAGAGTTGAACCGAATTACCAGCTTATCTGATGTTGGTGTCAGTTACCCTATTTCCTGAACTCCTCAATTTATGAATGAGGTAATCTCGTGTCATTACAATTACAAAAAAAATAAATTTAATTGACCTGAACGGTATGTACAGGAAAATCAGCGGTATTTACAATTAAGCATTTACAAAAAATACAAAATATAACCAAACTAAATATCTACAAACTTGATAATTTAAGAAACATGAAAAAAATATATACAATATTTAACTTTAACTGATCATCTAAATATGAATACAATAAGGGATCTCAGATGAATTAGTGGTTTTTTCAAATTAACTTCAAACAAAACTAAATACATAATAACATATAAGGCTGTACTGTGAACACCGGGTCTGGTAATTTCTGGTTCAACCAAATTCAACAAGCGATACAAAAATTAAATATATACTATCTATACCTGACGTTTATAAGACTCTAGGTAAATAAGCAATAAGCGGCAACTTTAAAATAATTATCTGACCTTGTCTTACCCTTCAAGACGAACCTTCCAATGGAAGCAATAAAAAGCATGTATTTAAATTTGCAATTCAAAATGATGGATATAAAAACTTATAGAAAATTAGCAAAGCAGCAGGTAAGTGATTTAGTTACGAAAACAATTAGTGCCATTTACACATATACTCATGTATATGTTATAACTTTTATTTTTTTTTAAACTAAAAAAAAAATGTAAAGCACTCACCCCTGTTTTGGCTTTTCTCCTTTCCAGCAACACTCTTTAAAGATATCCACTCTATTAATGATCAAGAGGAAATCAGTTCCACTATTGTACGGTAATTTTTATGCTTATAATGGCTTTATCCCCTCTTTAAAATAAAGGCAGTATAATTCTTATACAAGACATAAAAAAGTTGGGCTAGTTAAGCCATTAAGCAATAAGCAGGCCAGGCAAGAAACAAAAAAAATGGCCACGTGGCATATAGTTATGAGAAATTTTCAATGAAACTATCCCTTTTTGGAAAGTTTAGAAGGTCATTACAGTAGCCCAGGTACACCTGGACGGATGTTAACTAGCAATACAGCAATAATTAAAATTACTATTCGAAAATTGAACTTTACTAATAAAAAAACGAAAGAAGAAAAAATATATTATTTAACCTGGAATATAGATAGCAGTTAAGTTAGTTCGCCAGGTCAGTACTCGAAATATCTCCCACTGAAATAGCTTCATATTTATAAGATATTGTAGCAATTCAAAGCATGCTAGGGTAAGCGGTAGAAATTGAAATATTTACTTACATGTTCACCCATTTAGCTAAAGACATCAGTTCATACCGGTAAAACATAGTTTAGCAAACGATATAATTAGGAAAATAATTTGTAAAATATAGAAGATAAATTTGCATTCGACAATTATTAGAAAAATAGCAATGTAACAGGGAGAACGGCAATTCACCCGTTACAAGTTAGCCACAAATTAAAGTGTCTCCCGTATTTTATTCCATAATTTATTATATGTTTGTTAGGCAAGCACACTTCACCTGTCCCCTACTTTGATATTTATATAATGAACTGAGATTGCACAAATGCCTTCCAAAAATTGGTATCCAAACTTCTGAAGACCAACTTGCGTCACATTCCCTGAGGTATTATTGTATGATATATCTATATCGCTCTAACTTTATCATCTATCAAATTTTCAGACAAATATTTAATGTTTCTTCAAAAGATACAACCAGAGATATACCGTGCCATATATTGTGACTTAATTATTGTGAATGACTTCCTTGTAAGGACGATTCTCGGTAATAAGGCGTTTTCGAGTGTGATTTGTTGAAACATTGATTTCTTCACTTTTATAGTTGCTCCCTTCATTCTGCCGTCCTAGTTACAAATAATTTTAAGTCTTTTCTAAAAGACTGAGGAATAAAAAATTATTGGTTTTGAAGATTTAATTTTTTACTGAAATGGTTGTTTTTTTTCAGACGGCAGGCTTTGCTTGAGAAAATCATATACTTAGTACTAATATGCTGCTATCGGAGTCTATAAAAACATCACTGTGCAGATATACAGGGTGTCAAAAAAGTCCCGGAACGGCATTTTATCTCGGCGGGAACGCATTTTAGAGAAAAATGTTAACAAAACTTATAGGATTCGTCCCTGGCTATAAAATATGTCCTTGAACATTTTTAAAACATGACCTCTGGTTGTTAGTAAAGGTCAAGAACAACTTCGTTGCGTAGCTCGTCAAATATGGGTTTAAATTTTTTTTTTCAAGAACTAAGGTTTAGGATTTTTCCACGGCAATGCGATGCTTCGTATGGCTACGCAACGAAGTTGTTCTTGACCTTGACTTGACCTTTACTGACCACCAGAGGTCAAGTTTTAAAAATGGTCAAGGACAAGAACGTAAAATTTTCCGATCTTTTCATTTCCGAGGTCAAAAATATGTTGTCTAATTTGAAAATTTGACCTTGAAATGACCTTGAAGGTCAAGGTCAAATTCAAGGTCACAATTCGGTAGCCAGGGACGAATCCTATAAGTTTTGTTTGAAACATTTTTCTCTAAAATGCGTTCCCGCCGAGATAAAATGCCTTTCCGGGACTTTTGGGACATTCTTACTGACCACCAGAGGTCAAGTTTTAATAATGATCAAGGACATATTTGAACGTAAAATTTTCCGATCTTTCCATTTCCGAGGTCAGAAATATATTGTTCCATTTGAAAAAATCGACTTGACCTTGCAATGAAGGTCAAGGTCAAATTCAAGGTTACAATTCGATAGCCAGGGACAAATCCTATAAGTTTTGTTTGAAAAATTTTTCTCTAAAATGCGTTCCCGCCGAGATAAAATGCCGTTCCGGGACTTTTGGGACACCCTGTATATATATATATATATTATATATATATATATATATATATATATATATATCGTTTTACTCTTAGACTTAGTTTTACTATACTTTGTGCCTTATGCGCATGTTCGAACATGGGTTATTTTCCACTTCTGTCGTTGGGTTTACGTTTTCTCTGCGGTTAGTAGTTTCCCATCAATCACATCTACATTCTCCCAACAGAGTGCAACGCTTGCACACAACGGGTCAAGTACCGTAAACTCTCTTAGTAGCCGGCCCTTCCACTTACGTGAGATGTCACTATTTTTTTTTTGTGAAAGTCTGTTAGCACGCTGCGGATCCGTCTCTATTGAAATATGATGTATCGATGTCCGTAGCGTGTGTGTCGCTGAAAGTTATTCCCGTTGGAAACGGAATTTGCTACTGAACTTGTGTCTCAAAAATTGTGGATTTTTGTCTATGTGATAAATTAAGTGTCAGTGTTTAACTAGATAAAATAAACATTCTATATAAGTGATCATTTGTTAAGTTAATTGCAAATAAAACTGGTAATTTTAATTTAACTGAAGAGACAAAAAAATAAATGTCCAAATAAAAACAGCTAAACAATCTGTAAAGTGAGTAAACAACCAACAGAGCGGAAGTGTAAACAAATTGATTAAAACTGAGGCGCCTCCTGATGAGCGGACAATTTTAGAAAGTGGGTGAAAAACCGTAAGTGCGTTAAAGTTTTAAAATACGTAATTACCTCGTGGCAACATGGCGAGCGGTGAAAATGCTGCTTTATATAATGAATTATATAAATTAAAAAAAAAGTGATCTAATAGACATAATTTTATACCAAAAGGTACCTGAACATCTAGTTCAGAATTCTGCACTTAAATTGCTTCTGCATCAAAGTGATAAACGGGAAATTAAACCAGTTGACCGTAGTGAGATAAATGTAACATCGTGCATTCAAAGTGAAAGTGAAAACGATAACTACTATAAAACTAAATTAATTTATCATTTAGAGGACCGGATTAAAGAGCAAAACGACATAATTCAAGTCCTTAAAACTCAACTAAGTAATAATAATAAATGCTGTATTAAATAACATGAAAATTCAATGAAATTTGCAAACGCAGCAAAAAGGGTAGAAGTTCCAGAGCACAACGGCACAGACGTACCTGGTGCAAATAAGCCAGCTGTCAAACCAACTGAAAAATGTAACGAAATCAAAACATCTGCAAGCGTCACAAAAGAAAAGAAAACTAGAATCCCAGGTAAAGCACACGATAGTGGGCAAAATTCTAAAAAAACACAAATGAAACAGAGTGACTTGAATACCAGTGCTGGTTTGAACGACCGAAGAAAAACCAGGCAAAAAATTGAAGGTACTTTAACAAACATAAGCTTGAAATCAGCAGAAAGGCTCTCGTTTGTGCATATCTATAACCTGCATCCCGAAACAAAGGAGGAAGAGGTACTTGTACATGCACAAAATCTCTGTTTAGCAGCGACTTGTGAAAAGCTGACTGTCAAAGATCCAACCAGTACAGGTTATTTAAAAATTGGAACTACTTCAAAACCTCAACCTAATTAATAAGGAAGAGGCGTGGCCAAAAGGAGCATACATTAGGCCTTTTTTCACCTCACCAAGAAAAAGAGGATGAATTCATAAATATATGCATTGTTCACCAAAATATTCAATGCATGCGACAAAAACTAGATGAAATTGACGTTATGATTAAGACAACTGACTTGGAAATCAGCTTCTTCTGTGTAAGTGAACATTGGGCCGTAAATACTGACGAAATGGAATCCTACATATTAGATGATTATGTGTTATCATCCTATTTCGTTCGCAAGGACCATATCAATGGAGGCTGTGCCATCTTCAGCCATTCAAAATTTTCTTGTGTAGAACGTAAAGATATTGTAGATGTCTCACTGGAACTCCACTGTGAAATGGCAGCCATAGAGATAAGTAATACTAATATAATTGTAATTACATTTTACAGGCCCCCAAATGGGGATTTAAATATATTCTTTAATCTTTTGACAAATGTATTAAACAAAATCGATAATGAAAATAAAATTGGCATCCTAAATGGAGACTACAATATAAATTTCAATAACAATGATAAAAAACTATGTAATTTACTAGACATAACTCAAAGTTTTGGATATGTAAGTACAATCAATGAAAATACAAGAATTAACACTTGTATAGATAATATTCTTATATGTGAAAACATAACTAATTACAGTTCTTTTGTATTTGACTATGGTCTGTCAGATCATAGTGCAGTTGGCATTCAATTTCAAATCCCAATAAATTCTGTAGTATATGAATGCAGCCTTTACAAATCTGTAACCCAAACAGGGTTAAATCTATTTTTTTTATCGTTAAATGCAGCAGATTTTAGTTTTATTGATGATCACATGATAGATATTAATTATAAAATGTGCAAGTTTATTAACGTATTATCAGAGGCGGCTAATGTATGTTTTCCTTTAAAAAGACAAAAACATAGAACGCATAGTATTACTCCTGTACCGTGGTTTAACGATAATCTAAAAAGGTCCCGCGAGCTTGTTCACTTTTTGCTTGAGGTTAGTAAAAAGTCACCAACAGCTGCAAATAAAAAATTGTATCACGAATTTAGGATAAAATACAGACGTGAAATAATATTAGCAAAACAAAAAGCGAATTCTAAATATATCGAGAATGCCATAGATAATCCAAAGAAACTCTGGAATGTTATTAACAAATGTAAGAAAATTAACCCAATGGAAAGTACAAATTATAGTTTGATACCTGATGATTTCAAAACATATTTTAAGAATGTTCCTGACCAAATTATTGAAAATATAGCCACGGGTACTAGTTATTGCGATTTCCTAAGCAAGAATAAAAATGTTACCAACTTTGAATTCAATGAACTAACTATCGTTGAAGTGAGAGATGCAATTAAAAAAATGAAAAATAAAAATGCATGTGACATACATGGTTTAAATGCTATTATGATAAAAAAAATAGTCAATATAATAAATATTCCATTGTTCAAACTATTTAATATGAGTCTTAATGAGGAAATTTTCCCAGATATTTTAAAAGTTACACGGGTTATACCTATACCTAAAAGGGGGAATAACAAAGCTGTTGATAATCACAGACCCATTGCCATAGTTTCAATAATCGGAAAAATTTTTGAATCTTGTTTGAATAAAAAAATGATGAGACATCTTGAAAACAATTGTTTGCTTCATCAGAAACAATACGGTTTTAGGGCAAATAAATCTACTTCAGTCGCAATCGTAGACTTAACAAATAATATTTGTAAAAGTCTAGAAAACGGTGTCTTCAATGGAGCCCTATTATGTGACCTACAAAAGGCCTTTGACTGCGTCTCTTGGCCAATACTCTTACATAAGCTAGAGTATTACGGTTTCGGACCAAGGAGTGTAAATATAATTAAAAACTATTTAGATAAACGTCCTAACATAATAAATTACAACAATAAAATGTCGGAGCCCTATGAAATGTCCTACGGGGTACCCCAAGGTTCTGTCCTTGGCCCTACCCTATTCTTGGTATACATAAACGATATAAAGATAGAGGTACCAGACGTTGAACTATATCTGTTCGCTGATGACACAGCCGTTACCACAGAAATGGATAACTTTGAAGATCTTTCTTTAAAGTTAGATGAAATTCAAACTAAACTTAAAACGTGGTTTGATGCAAATAAATTAAGCCTCAACGAAGCCAAAACCGAAAAATTCTATTTCACATTAAAAAAATTAGATGATACATGTCAACATAATGTAAATTTCTTGGTGTAAATCTGGACCAAAAACTTCTGTGGCATTCCCATGTGGAACAAGTTTCGGCTAGTGTTTCCAGAAATATATATATTTTAAGAAACATTGCCCAATTAACGGATACAAGGGTTACCATGATGGCATTTCATGCTTTAATAATGACGCGCCTAACCTATGCAATACTGGCATGGGGACATTCCCCTGCAGCCAACAGGCTCTTCAGCATGCAAAGAAGAGCTCTAAGAATCGTGGCAGGTCTCGGATATAGGGAAGATTGCCGTCAGGCTTTTACGTCGTACAACGTACTCACCCTACCTAGTATTTATATTCTGGAAACAATTATATTAACAGTAAAAAACTTAAACTTTTATACCACGCAAGATTCTCAACATAATTACAAGACAAGAAATCGTGAAAATATCACCCAACCATATAATAGAATCAATCGCTTACAAAATGCCATAAACTACTACGGTCCAAAATTTTTGAATAAATAACCACGGGAAATTAAAACCTTACTAATAAAGCAACTCAAACAAGCCGTAAAATTTTTCTTAATAAAAGCTAGTTGCTACTCTGTTGCCAATTATTTTGAATTGGATTTTGACAAAAAATTTTTCAAATTGTAAAAATTGTTAGTCATATTTTGTTATTATTATTAATTTGTTTTTCGTATATTATAATGTATTTGTTTTTTACAATTTTTTGTTATATATGTGTATGTATGTATGTATATATATGTATATATGTATGTGTATATATTTTATTAATTGACGAATGTAAAACTTTTGTATCTCACATGAATAAACATATCTATCTATCTATCTATCACTATATTAGTATTAAGTATAAGGGGAAAATGACGAATCCTAACCATACAATTCAATTCGACTTACAAGTCATTCGTGAAACCGTTTCAAGTTCTATTTGGTTAACATATTCTATTTACTGTACCCCATATCAACAATCACACCACATTTAACTATTTAATTCATTTAATTTTTGTTGCTATAAGATTATTTTTAATATACAAATCCAATTCTACAGTGTTTGTAGTTCAATTCAATTACAAATACTCGTAGTTATGATTTGGGATTAAAGTTTCACTCTAGACATTGGAAGCAGAGAATCGTTCAGTTATATCATGACCTTTGCAGGACAATTTTTTTTCTTGGTTACTCATCAAATTCTCTAACGATATAAACATAGAGAGCAATGCTTTTACAACCATCATATCACGCAACAAGAACAATTCATGCACAAGAACGCCCACTGCCAGGAACACAAAAATAAAAAAAAATCCTCATAATAAAGCCTTTTAATATAACACAGTACAGAACCCGAGCAATTTTGTTTCTGTAAGGTAAACTACGTTAGCAGTAGAGAAAAACTGTAATAGTGTTTTTTTCATGTAATTCCAAACCTCTGATATTAGTTTAATCAAACAATAGGTCTAGAAATATCCTTTCTATTTAAGATCCAAGTTGCTCATTTTCAACCTAAAATACATTTGGTTATTTGAAATCTGAATTTTTTGACAATTTCAGATTTGTAAATCAAAATCTTCATTCCACACTAAATTTTTAACACAAAAAGTTCAAAGTAACCACTGCATTATTTATATAGTACCTAGCAATAAACTAAATTCAGTTCAGGTAAAAATTTTATTTACAGTTTGAGTTTTGCAAAAATTTTAAAAATGTTTGTTTATCATTTTGCTGTAGCATTGTATTATTTAGACACTTTGTATGATATCCAAACTCATCACTACATTCAACTGTTAATAAAATGTCATGATATTAGTATATTGCGCACCAAGGGAAGAAAGCACGTCATTCCAACCCGCGTGTAAGATTGTCACCCGAGCGAAGCGAGGGTGACAAACACGCGGATTGAGATGACGTACTTTCTTCCCGAGGTGCGCATACTTCTTTTTACCACATCTGTAATGGAAAGTTCGAAATAAATGTATAAGTTAATTAATTAACTTAGAAAATGATTCATAACAGATCATATACTTTGGACTCGATTTATCAGGTAATAAATTCTTCACAATGTCTCCGGCTTCACCTTCGATGTCCCTCAGTACTTCTTGTACATCATCACTATCAAATGAGTTGTCAGAATCAATCATTTCTAAATAAATTATATTCTAACAAGAACTTAAAAATTGTATTATTTTTATCGTCAAAATAACGAATTATTAAAATGAATTAATTTAAGTTAAGGTTAGACTTTAACTTATTTATTATTATGCGTTGCTAGGCAACAGATATTATTTATATCTACCAGGGAAAAAAAGTTGACGCATACGCACAATTAACCAAATTATTTTTACCCGGGTAAAAATGAGGCATTTTCTTCCCTCAAAACAGGGCAAGAATTCGAACTTTCCACGCAGGTGTGGTAAAAATATAATTTTATGATGAATCAACAACATTAACGAACACCTTCTAAATGATGAAACATAGAAACACGCCTTCTTTTTTTTTAACCGACTTCAAAAAGAAGGAGTTTCTCAATTCGTCTGTCTATTTTTTGGCTTTTTTTATGTTTGTTCACTGATTAATCGGAAACGGCTCAAGGAATTTCGACCATTTTACTGAATCTTGTTTGGGTGAATAGCGAAGTGGTTTCATATTTTTTTCATTAACATAGCTTGTACCTTTTCTTATAAATTGGGGAAAAACTATTTTTACCTATTCTCATATATTCTATGCCTTGGTGGAAGCGCCGGTATTATTAGAAAAATTCTATTCGGAACGTGGGACAAATTGGAAAGAGATTGGATTAGTTCCACGATATCTCAAAGTGGTCAGAAAATTTTCTCAAATAACATAGGTTGTATCGTTACTTGGAGAGTGGGGAAAAACTTTTTACCTCACTTCTTATATTCTATGCCGGTATTATAAGCTTAGATGGAGTTACTGGTATTAACTGTTCGGAACTTGCGGTAAATTGTAAATAACATGAATTAATCAAAATAAATGAGTTAATTTGTATATACAGTATGTATTCATAAATCAAACGATTTGTTTTTATTAATAATAATTTTAAGAGAAAAAGGTTATTCTTCACAAAAAAAAATTTATTAACTGTAAACAAGGTTTGTCGTATAAAAAAATTCTTAATACATATACTTATCTACAAAACAAGTTATTCTGTTCAACAGTAAACGAGGTTGGTCAAGCTAATACATGACAGTAAAATACCTTATGTTAGGCGATATGGAAGAAGTTAATTATATTTAAAAACTGCATTCAATTAATCCATTGCATCACTAAAAATTGTAAAATAAATACATTAAAAAAAAAACAAAAACCGAATTCAAAAGAAAATTGACTAAAAAGCATGAAAAAATAGTTTGCTACAATGAAATACTTTTTCTGAAGTCGGTGCCAATTGGAACAGCGAAGGTGCGAAGTATAACTCATCAATGTACTTCCCAAAATATTTTCACTTTCGCTTGGCACCGACTTCATAAAAAGTATTTAATTCTAGCAAACTATTATTTCATGATTTTTAGTCACACACAAAAGATCATCAATAAATACAACATTGGGTATTACGACCTCCAAAACAAGCCCATTTAGAATAATATTCCCGCTGCTGTTAGGTGAGAAATTGTTACCCGCGGTTTCACTTACATTTGGAATGTAGAATTCTGTGCAAAAACAAATGAAATATGAAACATATGGGATATCCAATATAACATTTTTTTTCAACTTTGTTGAATCACCTTTCATAACTATAAATCTAACAATCCCGAATATATTTCACCCAAACTGCAAGTGACCACCCTATATAACATTTGTATGCAACATATTTTTCAACCCCCTTGAAATGGAATGGGGGTTTAACTGTGATATGTTGGTAACTATTTAAAGAACGATCATGCCAGAGTACTTACGTTTTGTCTTCGCTTCCTCTGCTGACCGCTTTGTGTTGAAGTGGACTGTATTTTGAGGAGCTGACCCCGCACTGCCCTTTAGTAGATTTTACTGTGTCTATTTCACGACCGGTCTGATTTCACTTAAAACTATAGCAATGAAGAACTAGAGAGATTAGTTCTTTTACGAGCGAGAGTGTCTCAACTGTCCAAGACGGCTGATCAAGCGACTCTGGCAATGAGTATGCGCGTAAAATTCACCAACAAAAACAACAAAAAAATACAAAAGAAAAGATTTGGAATTACACTGCTAATCCAAAACTTTTGTTCCAAACTAAATATACTACTCTACAAATAAATGAATCCTCAACACCCCTTGTATAACTGTAACTCTATAGCCCTACAGTGCAACCATGCTGTATACGCTGCTGTTTATTTCTCACCAAATATAACATTTTTTAATTACCTAACTATATTGCTACTCTACCCTATACGCTATATAACAATTATTTTTTTTTAACTTTTTTCAATCCACCCTGTAAAACTACAATTCTACTCAGCCCCCGATCTCAACAACCTTATATATACAACTACTTATGGGCACTCAATATAAGATTTGTTATACCACTACGTATAACTATAAATCCACGAGTCCCCAACATATTTCACCCAAACCGCAACTGTTTATGGCCACCCTATATAAAAATTGTATGTAATATTTTTTGAACTGCCTTGTATAGTTGTATTTATACCATCTTGTATATACTACTGCCAATTTGTCAACTATTATAACTTATTTGTCTATCAGCTTTTGAACCACCCCGTATAACCATAATTTTATTCTACAAATTATTTCAACCACGCTTAGGGGCCACCAAACAAGAACATATATACATATACAACATTTTTTAAACACTTAACTATAACCCAGATCCACTCTATATTTCAACTATCTTACCTATGCATGTGATTATATACTACGCTAAATAACCATTTTTCTAAGATGTTTTAAGCACCCTGGAAAGTATAATTTATCTCCAACTTATATGTCAACCACCCCTTATATGCAACTTTTTCTAACATTGTTTTAATCACACTGTATAACTATAATTTTACTTTGTAACACGCAACAGCGCTCGAGAGAGATATCTTGTTGGTTAGACAATACACCTCTCTCTCGACTGTCTTGGCGATATTGTGCCGATAGGCTGCTCAGTTAGTATCCGGTGGCGTGAGTTCGTTGTTCAATTGGCAGAAGGACTATACAAGGGCGCCAGGCCAATGGATACACACAGTTCACAAGAAAAACGACAAGATAACAAAAATTTACAATTTATTTTATTTACTTATACAAATTAATCAATTTTTCTATTAGTTAAGTTGGTAACACAGAACAAAATTTAAAACAATCGAGGTATATAAAAACTGTTAGAGTGAAGTTACAAACAAAACAATCTATAAATTCTTGCCTTACAATATCCTCAGTAGGAATGCCTTTCCGTTGGTGGGTCTGCTGTCCAAGGTCCTGATCCTGGAGCTATATGCCAACCAGCAGATGGGGTTCCAATAACTCAGGGCTGCCAGGAGTTGCCACTGTCCTACCAGAGGACAAGTCGAATCAGGTAGTACTGCCAGAGTTCTGCTCCCTTGATATGAGGCTAGTGGTTACGTATCTGGGCACTCTTAGCCCCAGTTGATGGCATACATGAAAAATTTATTGGCCAATTAGTTATAGCCCTTAGAGTATCGATACTGAATTTTCCGCCTGACTAGTATAGGCGTATATATGCTCTATAGGATCGGTTCAGCACGTGTATGAGGTGAGGCACCCTACCTTAGTTTTCCCTAACTTCTTCACCCTAAATTTACTATTTGAATACTACCAAAAATGAATGAAAAATACTTTAACTAATAAAGGTAAATTTGAAATGCTTCAAATTCTAGGTAAAAATAGATAACGATAAGACTTAAGGTAAATTGCAACTGCTAGTTATAGTTTCAAATTAATTTAGATTTAAATAACAAATCAATTATTAATTACAGGTAAAATTTAACGGTAAATCCGATATATAAAACAATTATGATTGAGAGCTAATAATGTGTTTAAAGATAACGATATGAAAAAAAAAATATATTCAAGATCAAATGTGCCTTCTAATCCGACAAACCGTTCGACGACTGAATGAAAGCGAATTTCCTCCGAGATAATGGGAAAATTCAGTACTCTAAATTTATATCAATGTGCGGTACTTTAAAAATGATAAGGTAATAAACGATAAAAATGATTATTGCATCTATATTCATAAATATAATAAAAAAAAATCAGATGTGAAATCTGGTCATAAACACCTCCCCAAGTTAAACAATTAAAATAAAGAAAACTAGGCGTAACAAAATGCTTTAGCTCAGAACCTGCTTGGCTCTCTACTGCAAACTCAGAGAAAGGAGAAATTAAAATGTGATTTATTTATAACTAAGCAGACAAGCAACCAATCTGGGCCAATGAATAATGAAAGATCAGCGAGTGACTTAAAAAAATATTTAATATATTTACTGGTATATCTATATGTAAATCAAATTCAACAAAATAGAAACATATATATGAAATACTGAACGAAATGCAAAGAAAAAAATATATAAATTTTAAGTCACTCACATGATCATTCCCAGTTACAGTTGAGAAGCTGCGTCAGCTACTAAATTCAGGCTCACAGGAGACCTCGTCTAGTGGATCAATTTGTCCTTTCCTGATCCTTGGCAGATATCGTCAATCAAACTCTCCAGATTCACCAATACCTAAAAATGCAAAAGAGGCCAGCAATAATTGTTCCCTTTTTCTTTATTTCTTTATCACGCTACGTGTGAAAACTCCAGCAACTAACGATTGCTTATCGATGCCAACTACGTCGCAGATGCAAAGCAAAAAAATTACAAAAAAAATTAATGAACTACGCAATTAAGCCACCAACTATTTATCGTTGCAAGAAAACGCGGTATATCGATATTAAGATGAATATGAAACCAGATTCACCCAAAGTTTCTTTCCAAAATTATTAATAGATACGATAAAATATGCACTATAGCCGATAAAAACAAACTATAAAAAAATTCATTCGATAAATCAAACTATAACGATAAACCGAATTTGCTTAATTACAATCAAAGATACGATAATAAGGAAAAACGATAAATTAAGCAAATTCTAGCAGATATTTTCACGATAACGATAAAGAATTTTCCCAATAAAAAAAATTAAACTCGGAACGAAATTTGCCCACATACCGCCTTTATGCTGGTCGGGACAGAAGAGAGAAATCTACTTCCTTCAACATGCGTTAATCCCACTTGTCCAATCATAAAAGTGGGGAAAGGAAATGACATGTTAAAATTTCGAATTTTATTGAGCGCGAAATCAGGAATATTAATCAATAGTTGGTCAATACGGGAACTAATACAATATAATTTCGATAAAAAAAATAAAGCAAAACTTTACTAATTAAATCATAGACAAAATTTTATTAATGACAGTTTCCTTCTTCCCAAGAAAATTATATATATTTAATATTTCCAGTTTGAACGGAAATTACATCAAACTAGCACGTGATGTTCGTTCTGTCAAGACATTACCGCGCCAAAAGGACAGAGTTGGACTTAGAATACCTTCCAAACGAATTAACTGTGATTTAGCAATTAAAAGCGAAAAAAAGCGATTGCATAAGCGAATAAAATAGGAGTATTTACTTACGTGTTTATTTATTAAGGTAAAGACACTGTTTTATTACGGTAGAACTCAGTTCAGAAAACGATATAATTAGAAAGTGATTTGAAAAATATAAAAGGTAATTTATTAATGCGACAAATATTAGTAAATATCAATGTAACGGGGAGAACGGCAATTCACCCGTTACAACTTCGCCCCATGTTTCAGATATTGCGTATGTGCAACAGCTCCTGTTCTATCCTAGAAAATGTATCGAACAATTTTTTATCTAACCTGTTTAACTATAAATCTACTCCACCCTCTATTCCAATCACCTTGTACATGCAACTTTATGGGCCACCCAGTATAACACTATAAATCCATCAATTGCCAATAAATTTCACGAAATCTGCAACTGCTTATGGTCACCCTATATAACAATTTTTAAATCTTTAACTACTTAACTTTACTCCTCCCTACCATTCAAACATTCTTTCTGTGCAACTAATTATAAGCTACGACATTTCACATCTTTTCCTCACATTTTTTAAACCAAAGTATAAAATATAATTTCTCTTCATACTTCATTTAAATCACCCTTAATTTGCAACTTTTTCTAACCTTATTTGAATCACACTATAACTTGACTTCGCCCTATATTTCAGGAACCCCATATATGCTACTGCTCATGCTTATGCCTTATATAACAAAAAATTTCTAACACTTTCTTACCCACACTGTATAATTATTATTATTATACTCCACCCTATATTTCAACAACCTTGTATATGCAACGAGTTGAGGGCCACCCAATATAACATTTTGTTATCCACCCTGAATAAATATAATTTAACTCCACCCGTTCATCAACCACCTGGTATATGCAACTATTTATGGTCCACTCAATATACCTTTTTTGAACCACCCCGTATAACTTCGCCCTTACTTCATTTACATTCTATATATGCAGCTGCTTACGGGCCACCTAATATACTTTTTTTTTCGAGATTTTTAAATCCATGTAATTATTCTACCTATAGAAACTTATAGAGGATAAGTTTCACCTATCCTATATGTTACATTGGCATATTCTGAATTTTGAATATAAGTTAAGCTGATGCTGGTATCTAATATTTGGTGCATGCGGTGGAACCACTTGACTAATTGTGTGTTACCGAACATGGTAGCAGTTTATTCGCTATATTTACCGTTTTTATCAAAGTAGGGAGATGTACACCAGATTATAAGTCAAACTATAGGCTTTGCAAAAAAAGGATTTAGCAAAATCAATTGAGTAGTTCTTACCTCTTTCCGAACAAACAAACAAACTACAATTTAGTAATGGTATAGATTTGACATCAGCCAGCAACCCTTGTTTGCGGCCAGATTTCCTTGCGCAACTTATAACGTATAAAATTCTTTACATATAAAGGGCTTTCATTTCAAAACTAGCCACTCAAATTAACTTTTAAAATACCTATTAAAGAAAAAGACTAAAAAACCCGTTTTATATCTACACATTTTACACATATCGGTTACCCTGCAGTTGTAACCCCTAGGCAGGGGTGAATATCACTTCTAAAAGTTGAAATACAAAGGGGTATCTTTATCGACCTATCATTTTTTAAAAATCAGATTATTTTTTACTAGTAATGACCTAGAAATAGTAGAAAAATAAAATTTTGAAAGTAATTGTCAATTACACCAAAATTGCTTAAGGGTGGTTTTAGGGTCTTTCATCGCGAATCCGAAGTCAAATTTTCAAAATTCAAAATGTCGGATCCAAGATGGCGATGAAAATGACCATAATTGGTATATAGAGATGTCTGATCATGAGTCCGGAATTTACAAAATTCAAGATGCCGGACGAAATTTTCGTCTCGTGGGTTACTTTCATCGTCCATATTGGATCACCCATAAAATTTTGTTTATCAGATGTAAAGACCTACATCTAGGATTTTCGGGGAAACTAGAACATAGAGGTTCCGAATCTGGAGCTGTTCCATGTAATTGCTGTTATCCGTAAGGCTACAGTCAGAGTGGCTCCGGCATCGGCAGAATTTTTACTCTGGCGTATACGGCCGAATACGCTCGTTCGAGTGTTGTGGTCAGACTCATTCTGATTTCTAGTAAAATTATTTATTTTCATAAATTTAATTTTTCACGATTTCTAGGTAATTGATTACTTTTGTGTTTTTGGGTAATAACACCACAATAGAAATAAAACGACGTATATTGCAGGAATACCAAACGTTTCAAAGTCTATTCTGACTTCGTTATCAATGGCTTTATATTTACGAAACGAAGTCAGAATAGACTTTGAAACGTTTGGTATTCCTGCAATATACGTCGTTTTATTTCTATTGTGGTGTTATTACCCAAAAAAACACAAAAGTAATCAAGAATATGCCACAAACAACGTTTAGAAGACAATCTAGGTAATTGGTCTGTAAAAAATAATCTGATTTAAAAAATGATGTGTCAAACAACTGGCAAGAAAAAATCTTTAAAAAGAGGTATCACATCATACTCCTTTGTATTTAAACGTGTAGAAGTGACATTCACCCCCGCTTAGGAGTTGAAACTGCAGGGTGACCGATACGTGCAAAATGTTTTCCCTCGTAAATATAAATTAACGGGTATTTTTGTTTTTTCTTTAAAAGTTATTTTCGGTGGCTAGTTATGAAATGAAAGCTCTGTATTAAATGATAAAGACTATGGAAAGTGCATTTCACCTAAAGAAATTGAAAGAAATTCCAACTATCCGATATTAGACTGGCGTACTCGGCCGAAAAAAACAAATTTATTTGTTTTCGTACGATCGTCGGCAGATACGGCAGTGTATAACGGTGTTACTGTGACCACCTCTATCCAGTAACACTGTTTTGATTTTTGACCGACTTCGGCAGTGTACGGCAGAGTTAAAAATTCGGCCGATACCGGTGCTACTCTGACCGTACCCTAACTCCTAGGCTAGAATGTCACGATGAAATTTTCAGGTTAACTTTACCTGTCAGAGATATTGAATACTCTCTTCGAGGTGTCATTGTTTTGTACGCAAGAGAATATATATAATATATATTGTTCCTGGTTAAGGAACCTTCATCAGTTGCGCTTCCCACAATTGCATGTCCTCTCGAACACTTCTTTATGTATTTGATACATATCGTTAAATTTGAAGACGCAAGATATAAAGACCGACATCTAGGATTTTCGAGGAAACTAGCACATAGAGGTTCCGAATGTAGAGCCGTTCTATGTAATTGCTGTTCCCCGTAATTCCTAGGTTAGAATATCACGATGAAATTTTCAGATTAACTTCACCCGTCAGAGATATTAAATACTTTCTTCGAGGTGTCATTCTTTTGTACACAAGAAAAAAAAATATATATATATATATATATATATATATATATATATATATATTTGTTTCTGGTTAGGGAACCTTCATCAGTTGGGCTTCCCACAATTGAATGTCCTCTCGAACACTTCTTTATGTATTTGATACATATCGTTAAATTTGAAGACGCGTGATGTAAAGACCAACATCTAGGATTTTCGGGGAAACTAGTACATAGAGGTTCCGAATAAGGAGCCGTTCCATGTAATTTCTGTTACCCGTAATTCCTAGGTTAGAATGTCACGAAAAAATTTTCAGGTTAACTTCACCTGTCAGAGATACTGAATACTCTCATAGAGGTGTCATTCTTTTGTACGCAAGGCAATATATATAATATATATTGTTTCTGGTTAGGGAACCTTCATTAGTTGCGTTTCCCACAATTGAATGTCCTCTCGAACACTTCTTTATGTATTTGATACATATCGTTAAATTTGAAGACGCGAGATGGAAAGACCGACATCTAGGATTTTCGGGGAAACTAGCACAAGAGGTTCCGAAACTGGAGCTGTTCCATGTAATTGCTGTTATCCGTAATTCCTAAGTTAGAAACAATACATATTACATATATTCTCTTGCGTACAAAAGAATGACGCCTCGAAGAGTGTATTCCATATCTCTGACAGGTGACCTGAAAATTTCATCGTGACATTCTAACCTAGGAATTACAGGAAACAGCAATTACACGGAACGGCTCCAGATTCGGAACCTCTATGAGCTAATTTCCTCGAAAATCCTAGATGTCGGTCTTTACATCTCGCGTCTTTAAATTTAACGATATGTATCAAATAGATAAAGAAGTGTCCGAGAGGACATTCAATTATGGGAAGCGCAACTGATGAAGGTTCGCTAGCCAGAAACAATATATATTATATATATTGTCTTGCGTATAAAAGAATGACACCTCGAAGAAGGTATTCAATATCTCTGACACGTGAAGTTAACCTGAAAATTTCTTCGTGACATTCTAATATGGGAATTACGGGTAACAGCAATTACATTACTCCAGATTCAGAATCTCTATGTGCTAGTTTCCCTGAAAATCCTAGATGTATGTCTTTACATCTCGCGTCTTCAAATTTAACGATATATATCAAATACATATAGAATTGTTCGAGAGGACATTCAATTGTGGGAAGCGCAACTGATGAAGGTTGGCTAACCAGAAACAATATATATTTTATATATTGTCTTGCGTACAAAATAATGACACCTCGAACAGATTATTCAACAGCATAATTGCTGGAAAGTCTCTATATTTCAAATAGTCCGAAAGGTTCAAGGTCTAAATCAGACCCAGCATTGAATTCTAACAAAAGTTCATAAAAGTGAACAAGAAAAAATTTAAAGGTTCGCAATATTTTTAACTGTAGTGTTATTCTCAAAAAATTAGAAAATACAAACTAGAGATGCCACAACTTCGTTCAAAAAATAACTAGAAATACGTTTAAGTCTATATAAAAATACAATCAAATACTTTGTAGAATACAATCTCTTAAAAACTTCGCCAATCAACCATATACCAGACTCCATTTTCCTGTAAAAATTCAACTGTCATATTTGAAGTTAGGAACAAATATTTTGCAAAACGTTAGTGTTTCGTTTTGAGAGTCATCTTCTCTTCGCCCAAACAGATGTGCCACCCCATTTTTCAAATAGAACTACAATTTTGTAAATCGAACTTTTAAATTTACAAAATTAATTAATTAACAATATATAAAATAGTCACTTTCCATAAATAACTGTACAATATAAAATATGGGAAAAAAGTCGCACTATACTTAATTGTTCATTCCATCGTTCAATATTTACATTTACAGGGCGATTCAACTTGAATCACCCAGTCTACATCTTACAATTACGAGATACGTACGTTTCAAAAATTCCGAAACACACTTATTTATTAGACTCTTTAAAATCCTTCTAAGTAGTGTTTGCAACAGTAGACTATCTTTAACCGATTTTGAAATATATAAAATGACGATACAATTTTTTTACTGTTGTTTAAGGAACAAGGGCATGTGATATTTTAGAGGGACCTACAAAGCGGAGCTTATAGCTGAGCTCTGGAACTAATTTAATTTTCTTATAAGGTTTTCAACTAAAATTCGTTAGATCTCATGTGCATGAAAAGAGGTAATGTTAAAAAAATATTTACTTACTAACTTTCCAATAGAATGATTTGCCTAAAGCTCCAACAAAGAAATCAGAACAATAATAAATAGTAGAGAAAAAATGGTAAAGAACAATTAAAATCCAACAACGAAAGCCATCGATTTTATTGAGAACACTGGTTAAAAGTTTAAAACTTTATTCATCATCTAGTTTAACGTTTAGAGTTCTTTACATCCAGATTTTTACAAAAAAATGGTTCAGCCAAAACTCGCCCCAACAAAGTAATCAAAAAATAGTAAGTAATAAAACGTCAAAAAATTTGTCTTTTTCCTAATTGGATTTTCTACTTTTTTCACTCATTTTTAGGGTTCTGTATATACAATATATGAATACCCTTATAATATCACTCCGGATTTCTCAGTCTTTTATATTACAGCAATTTTCTCTGAAACTACCTCGCGGAAAAGGATGAAATTTGTTAGCAAATTAAAAAATGTTGATATTAGGGTAAATCTGGGGGAAAATGAAAAAAAATGACCGTCCCCTCCCCCTTAACTCCGAACGTACTATGCCTAAAATTTTGATAAAAATAATGAATATAGAACGTTACCTGAAATTTGCAGGAAAAATAAGCAGAAACCATTTATTTGAATTTTTCAAACGTATCATGTAATACATAAAATTAAAGAGCTCATTCTGAGGAACACAAATATATTTTTTTCATATTTTAAATATAATCAGTTTAAAACAAAAATATACAAAAATTTACACATCCCCCCTTTATGTCCGAAACTTTAAGACATAAAATTTTGAAAAAATTGGCGATATAGAGCCTCACCTGAATTTCACCGGCAAAATAAGGAGGGACAAATTACAGTATTCAATGAAAAATATAAAATTAAAATTGTTTTTAACGCATCATGTATTATATCAATGGAAAAGGCTCATTAAACGAAAACAAATGTATTTTTTCATATTTTTAGAATAAATTATTTAAAAAAGATATTAACAAAAATATAAAAAATGTTACCATTTCACAAACTTATCTCCGAAACTGTAAGCCGTAAAATTTGGAAAAAAATTAGAAATATAGGGCTTCACCTGGATTTTACCGGAAAAATAAGGAGAAACCCCTAATATTAATTTTTGGCGGCAAATTACAGAATTAAATCAAAAATATAAAATTAAAATTGTCTGTAACACATCATCTAATATATCAAATAAAAGGGTTCATTATGACGAATACAAACATATTTTTTCATATTTTAAAATAAATTATTTAAAAGATATTAACAAAAATTACACACTCACCGAAACTATAAGACATAAAAATTAGAGATATAGGGCCTCACCTGAACTTTACTAGAAAAATAAGGAAAAACCCCTAATATTAATTTTGTGGAGCAAATTACAGAATTGAATGGGAAATATAAAATTAAAATTATTTCTAATGCATCATGTAATATATCAAATCAAAGGGCTCATTATGGCGAATACAAATATATTTTTTCATATTTTTAAAATAAATTATTTAAAAAATAATCATTCCCCTCCCTTTATTTCCGAAACTATAAGAACTAAAATTTTGAAAAATAGGCGTATATGGCTTTACCTGAACTTTAAAGAAAAAAATTGGAGAAATCCCTAATATTCATTTTGGGGGGCAAATTACAGAATTAAACGGAACATAAAAAAATTTTGTTAAAAAGCATCAGGTAATACAACAAATGAAAGGGCTTACTATGTGAAATACAAATGTATTTTTCCATATTTTTAAAATAAATTGTTTGAAAGATATTAACAAAAATAAAAAAAATAGGCGTATATAGCACCACCTGAACATTACAGCAAAAAATCGGAGAAATCACTTATTTTAATTTTGAGGGGCAAATTGCAGAAATAAATGGAAAATAAAAAAAATATTTTTTAAAACGCATCATGCAATACATCAAATGAAAGGGCTCATTATAAGGAATACAAATATATTTTTTTCATAGTTTGAAAATTAATTGTTTGCAAGACATTAACAAAAATATAAAAAAAACTCCCATTTTCTCCTTTATTTCCGAAACCATACCACCTAAAATTTTAAAATTAATTAGGGGTTCAATGGCTCACTTGAACGTTATGAGAAAAATTAGTAGAAAACCACAATGTTAATTTTGCAGGGCAAATTATAGAATTAAATGGAAAATAATAAATGATTTTTTTTTCAAACGCATCATGTAATATATCGAAAAAAAAGACTCATTATATATTTTTTCCATATTATTAGTTATTTGTGTAAAAAATATTAACAAAAATATTAAACATCGACTTATTTCCAACTTTATCTCAGAAACTGCACGATCTAAATCTTTGAAAAGTATATTTCATTTGTTGTTTTTTAATAAATTGTCGAAAAGATTTAATAATTTATTATTTAATACCTGACCCATTTTTCCCTTTATCTTACGATCTACTGAGCCTAAAATTCAGACAATACATTATATAGGGCTTCAATGATAGTAATTTAAAAGGCTTAACAGAAATTAGGCTAAAAATACGAAATATATACTTTGATTCAACTACAAATCTTAAAGGTGGTACGGAGGAACCCTTAATATGCGAGTCCAACTGGCACTTGGTCTTTTTCTTGGAATAGTTCAATAATTCCCATAATTATCATGGCGACATAAAATAACGAGGCAGGGATGTCCGCGTGACATTTCCCCCCATATACTCGTATTTTACTTTACTATAATACTGAAAATATGTATTTCATGGTAATTGTACTGCCATAAATTAATGACCGCAGGTTATAGTTGTCAGCCATTTTCAGGAAGCGATTGAAACAAAGAATTTACACTTGTGTTAATAAACTGCTTACAAAATAATAAAACAGAAACAGAATACTGAATATTTTATTTAAAGTAAATTTTTATTTACAATGTTTATAATTATTTATAAAAAACTATATTAATTGAGAATCTCTCCATTTATATGATTTCAACTCTAAAACTTACACAAACCATTCTATTATTAAGACCGTTATCAGCTTTTATCAAAATATCGAATAGTCCCTGTAACAAAAGACTCAATTTACAAGACTGTAGAATGTATATTGTCAGAATTGCCAGTTATAACTAAGAATATAATTCTCTATTCTTAGTTATAACTGGCGTCTCTGAACTATGTCAGCGGGAAAATATTTAAACTATGTACCTATTCATAAAGTTAATCAGTCTATATTTAACAGACCTTCTCTGTACATTTAACTAATGTAATTTACCAGTATCTTCCTTGGATCAATCAGTATAGCATTAAGCCATTTTATACTTTCAATAGATCACTTATAAGACCAAAGCTAGACCCTACTTAAACTGGACAAACACCTCGAATACCATCTTGGCAAACAAGGCGTGAATCGAAAATCAATTCTCTTCGGAAAGGGAGTGGAAGACTGACCTAGTACCAACGAGGGGTCAGGAACAACAGAATAGAAAGTCTTGTTAAGACTGCCATGGACAATAACCGAATATACTCTCAGTGGGATGGAGAAAACCTCACATCTCAGCAGACCCTGGACAGTCTACGACAAAAGCTCACTATCTACACAAGTCGATAGAGAATGTACAAAACTAGTAACCAACAGATACTGGACAACACACTGTTTCAGCAATCAGTAAAAGGGTTTTATAGGAAACTCAACAACATCAATGATGAAGCCCCTAGTATCCCAGTAAAACGGAAAGACTTTCTTTCGTACATTCGAGGAGTCACTAACAAAATAGCACAAATTCTAAACCGACATCACGTAAAGACAGTCTTCAACACCAGTGAAAATATAACCGACGACTCGAAACCTAAAAGACTTCGAGGAGAGTAGGACTATCATACCCATCAATTTCCTTAGGAACTCAACTAATCGCAATTGTATAGAGTCTATCCTGACTCGATGATAGCACCCGCCTTCGTACAGCATACAGCGCCGATATAGCCACATTAAATAAACCAGACACACCCACCAACACCCAACCGATCACAAACAGCCTCTGATCACGAGACACCCCCATGCAGTCGATTGATAACTATAAATAAAAGAAACAGAGCAGGTACTACTCAGTTCACTTAACCAGTAACACTTGAGGAGTACGCAGATCGAGACCTTAAGTTGGAGATAGAACCTGATTTAGCATTTTCTTTTTCATTTATCCAGTTTGCATCTTGATAACGACTCTAAAGCAAAAGTCGAAACGTAGAATATTTCGTACAAACTTCAAAAATTTAGACGTGGTTCTAAGCTATATATATATATATATATATATATATATATATTGAAAAACTGTGGAACCTTTGGTGTATCACAGACGTATAAACACAAACTTTTAAACCCTAACACCAAACCTTTTTTTTTTACTCTGTTGGGAGAATGTAGATGTGATTGATGGGAAACTACTAACCGCAGAGAAAACGTAAACCCAACGACAGAAGTGGAAAATCACCCATGTTCGAACATGCGCATAAGGCACAAAGTATAGTAAAACTAAGTCTAAGAGTAAAACGATATAGATATATATATATATATATATATATATATATATATATATATATATATTGAAAAACTGTGGAACCTTTGGTGTATCACAGACGTATAAACACAAACTTTTAAACCCTAACACCAAACCTTTTTTTTCGTCAACGCACGTTTCAAAAGCGAAGCGCGCGTGTTAAATCAACTTATTGCTCGGTTGATAAATGTTAGTCACGAAGAACGATCGAAGGATGACACCCCAAGAACCAGGAACGATACGGTGATGAACGGAGTCGGTTGACAGAAAGTACGCGACTGGCGAGTTTACAAAATAAATAAACAAACCTTCTAAATCAATCGTTCCGATAAAAACAACACGTAAACATAAAAACCGGCTGAAATAAAAAAACACATCGAGTATCCCGAAATTTTGATGGATGTAAAAAGCGACTTCGATAAGGTTTCTGATTACACTCTGGCAACTTAAAAATAATGCTCGAAATCTGGTATCTTCGACTTATAAAAGCCAAGTGTCTTGCGAGTTCGGAAGTTTAGAATTTTCGGCATATGATGAATAGACAGCGAAAGGAGTGAAGCTGTTTCCGATAGTATTACTCATTTCGTTTTGTAAACAGTTAATTTGGTAAATAAAGTTAAATAAAAACATTTGTGAAAGTGAGTGAACATTATTTATGAAACTGAACCCACAGAATCTTTTGTAATAGTATAAATTTAACATTAGAATTGAATCTGCGAGTAGACAATATGAACAATAATCGTGGAAAGTGTCGTCTGAGAATGGATAAATATATTTTTAAAAAGGGCGCTCTGCCGAAAACTGTAACAGGTGCTACAGCATCAAGTGTCGAAAACAATTCCGAAATTTCCAACGGTCAAGTACAGTGGAAAGAAACTCTAATTTATGGCTGCCCAGCAATAACAAATTGTTGAGTTAGCAAAACATTCCCGTAACAGATGGATCAAATACGCAAGCGCCAACGCCCTATGCAACGTTCAAACTTGCGAGCTAGAAGATGATTAAAAAAGGAATTGAATGTCTGTGATAATTTAATGATTGTAAAACCAGATGATGCCTTAGAAAATCGAGGATAGCGATACTTTTGTGAATGACGGCCAATCCGACGAACTTGAGAAAGTTTCTGTGCTGACCTTATACAGCGTTCCTTGATAAGGAAACACCTGGGGCTCGAGCATTTAAAGCTGATACTCTTTTTAGTGGTCTGTGATGTAGAGGTAGGGCAATGGTTTCAACAAATCGCCTATAGTACGAACAGAGACCCAAAAAGTTTCGTATTAATGCTGTCTATCTGGACCGGCCAATCACGAATGGCTTCTATGTTGTCTTCGTTTGGGCGGATTCCTGACTCAGAAACGACCTGGCCCAAAAACTCTACTTCTTTTTGATGTGTGAACAGTATGTCTTCGATTCGGGGGAGTAGTTAGCTGTCTTTCTTCGTAACATCGTTCAATTTTCTGTAATCAACGCAAAATCGCTTGGTACCATCCTTCTTTTTCACGAGAGCAGAATATGGACTGATGGATGGCTCAATAACTACATTTTGTAACATGAACTCGATGTTTTCCTCGACTGCCTAGTGTTATCTTAATGGTAGTCGCCTAAGTGATTTTCTTATAGGTAGATGATGTTTATAAGACCGATAGTACCATCTTGACTATTAAAAATTTACCAGTGATGTACAATAAATTACTTGGAGTTCTGCTGTTTCTGTGGTGTCACTCCTTTGTGACCTTTCTAGTAGTTTGTTTATTCCGATCAACACTGAACACTGAACACTGAACGAGTGATTTTGGTTTTTCCTGGCTGCAGGATACTGCTCGTAACTTCGGCTTGGACAAGTTTATGACAGGAGCAAGGCTTCATTACTCTTCTTAATACCACTAAGTCTTAAGTTTCTTTGAACTTCGCCATATCTGATACCGTTTATAAAACCCTGTGTGGCCAACTGGTCTTTAGTTCTCTGTTGTAGTTCTGGGTAGAACAGGTGAACTAATCGTCGAATCTCTGCCACGCATTTTTATAGACTCTCCACATTTTTGGGTTTTTCCACTTAGTTGCACCTAGTATACTTGGCTCAAGGTTTGAGTGTCTTGTCTTTTATCTAGGATTGCAAATCTTGTCGAAATTAGATGAACAAGGCATCTACAGGAATGCTTTGGAGAAATTATAATGCTGAACGTTCTAAAGAAATTACAAGACAGTTCAATTATTCTTGGCTATCCCATCCATTAGCTACAGCCGCTGCTTCAAATTGTCGTTTGTACATAGAAAAATATGAACTACCATCAAATGTGGGTGGTTTGTTAAAGGAAACTTTGGTACTTGGTTTTCTAGTATTTTCCTCTCTGAAAATCTTGTTGCAATTTTTAATTTCTGTTTCCTCTTTGTCTTTGATAGTACAGATTTTATCTTGTACTTCTCGTTAGACAGAATCGATGGCATTTTAGAGTATTTATAGAAATTTTTATTACCTTCATTTCATCATTTATTTCCTTTATATCCGATTCCACTGCTTCAATAACTTTTGCATTAGTTGTCCAAATTGCTATTGACTTTTTAATTCATCAGTCTGCCTCTTTAATTAAGTTTGTTCTTGAATTCATTTTGTCTCTTTATTTCTAATATTTTAGTTCATCTTGCCACGTTAATTCAAATTTCGCAAATAACTCTTCAATTAAATTCTGTTGTTTTTTTTTCATGATAGTGACAAGATTTTGTTGTTTTTCATCTATATTAGAAGATTCTCAAATTCAATTTTAGGTTTTTCATCAAAAGATTTCACTAACCTTTGTTGGCTTTCTTGATTTTTTTCTCCTTTTTGTCAGGTTTTTCTTGCTAGTTTCGTCCATTTCGGCCGTCCTTCTAGTTGTAACTATAAATGAATTTGGGATATTAATGTACTTTCACTACTTCTAATGTCAAATGCAACAGATTCCGTGGATTCAATTTCACAAATATTCACACTCACTTTAAACGTTTTTATATTTATCAAAATAGACTTATTCACAATACACAATGACTTACTGACAATAAAATCACAACAACCAGGAGATTTTTAAATTTAATATTGTTATGGTAAAATATAGATGCCATAGTAAGGAGTAAATGAAAGTTGAATAAAAACTACGCATGAGTTTAAGTTTGAATATAATGTGTTTGTCTAGAGCGGTAACCTATACATCTCAAACACATCTTGACATTGATTTAATAAGGAGCTCTCTTTCTTCTTGACACTTGCAATGTGACCTTCTTCTCTTAACCACTAATCAGTCCAATTTCGAGTATTAGAAAATCGCTCTCTAAAGGCTATAAACTTTGAACTTCATTTATGTCCCTTCAACGTCCGCTCGCCTCCCTTTAACCAATAAGTCGTCCTATTTCAAATTCACTTGGCTGGCGATTACTAATTCGGCGTACACGTACTCTAGGCATTTCAACTATTTACTTTTTGGTAAATTCAAAAACTGTAAAAAACAAGTACAATATTAATTGAAAAAAACGTTATTTGAAAAAAAATTCACCAAGCTTTACCAAATTTTACTCTTTTACTCCTCACTATAGCCTCTATGTTTTACCAAAACAATATTAAATTTAAACATCTCCTTCTGGGTGTTGCGATTTCTTTGTCAGTATAATATCAGTTAGTGTGCTACACTCTGCTTCCATCCAAAACTGCCAGGCACTAAACGTCCATGTCGTATATAGGATTCATTCGTTCGAAGATTTTTCCATTTCTCTCCACTCTGCCAGCCTAGATGGTATTAGATTTGAGAACCACGTCAACCTCATTTTTTACCGTCTTTGGGACTACCGTTAGTAGAGGATGGGTCACTTGGCGACAAAAAACACGTGGTCTGCGGGGTCACTAACCTCAAGCTCTAACGGCAAGGGCACTAACCTAAGGGGGTGGGCCTTCGGGACACCTAACGGCAAGGGAGCTAACCTAACGGGAGGAGACGTCGGGACACCTAACGGCAAGGGCGCTAACCTAACGGGAGAAGGCGTCAGGACACCTAACGGCAAGGGAGCTAACCTAACGGGAGGAGGCGTCGGGACTTCGACGCGTCGGCTGGGAACGGGAGAGGCCGTTGGTCGGGGGTACGCGGGGTCGCGGTGGCATACGCTGCGTAGGGAATTCGCTGGCTTTCGGCTGCTTCCGTCGGGGGTGCGTGACGTCATTCGGGAAACGGACTGGCTCGTGTCGGGTGCTTGTTGGAGGGGTGTATCACAGCAGGGTGCATTGGACGCGAGTAGCAAAACACATCTTAAGAACATATGGGATGAACGAAACGTTCGAACAACGAAATAAATTATCATATGCGCGAGAGCGACAACTCGTTCGTGTCTCTGCTCTCGTCGGAAAAACCAGGGCCACGAGGGCATTAGATCTCTTAATATAGATAATTCGGCAATTTTAAGCAAAAAATGTACCGAAAATGCATCGTAAATAATTAATAAGTTCCCAAATATTTGGTAATTAGAATTTCATTACAAATAATAAAATAATTCAGATTCAATGAAGGCAATAACAAAAGATAAGCGAAACCGCAACTGGTGAACTGATAACCATGCGAAACTCGAGCACTGTTTGAAAGTGCAGTGGCTGGTTGATTGTAAACAAAATCGTTAATTATAAAAGTAGATGCGGTTTTCATTGAAGAGCTAATGTGTTTGTAAAAAATAAATACGTAAATGAGGAATAATAATTGCGACTTGAATCGATGGATTTTCTATCGAGTGCAGGGTAATTCGGAAAGAATACCGTTGTAGAACTGATTGGAACCACTACAATTGCTAGAAACAGACCGTAAAAACGACTGTTAAAGACCCGACAAATGCTAGAAATGTCCCGTAGAAACGACGAGAAACTTAGAAAACGCTGTTGGAAATGGCTGGAACCACTACAAAAGCTGGAAATGTCCCGTAGAAACTTAGAAATTGCTGTTGGAAATGGTTGAAGCAGTAACAAAAGCTAGAAACGTCCCGTAGAAACGACTGGTACAGTAGAAAAGGCTGTTACAATGGTTGAAGCCACTACAAAAGCTAGAAACGTCCCGTAGAAATTTAGAAATCCCTGGTAAAATGGTTGAAGCCGCTACAAAAACTAGAAACAGCTCGTAAAAAAGACTAGAACCGTAGAAATCGCTGCTGGAAATGGTTGGAACCTCTACAAATGCTACAAACGGTTCGTGGAAACAACTGGAACCGTAGAAACGGATGGTAGAATGGTTGAAGCCACTACAAAAACTAGAAATGACCCGTAGAAACGACTAGAAACATAGAAATGGCTGTTACAATTGTTGGAGACGCTACAAAAGCTGGAAATGACCCGTAGAAACGACTAGAAACTTAGAAATCCCTGGTAGAATGATTGGACCCACTACAAAAGCTGGAAATGACCCGTAGAAACTTAGAAATCGCTGTTGGAAATGGTTGAAGCCGTAACAAAAGCTAGAAACGTCCCGTAGAAACGACTGGAAACTTAGAAACGTCTGGTTGGAGCCACTACGAAAGCTAGAAATGGTCCGTAGAAACTTAGAAAGCGCTATTGGAAAGGGTTGAAGCCGCTACAAAAACTAGAAATGGCCCGTAGAAACGACTAGAAACTTAGAAATGGCTGGTAGAATGGTTGAAGTCACTACAAAAGCTGGAAATGGCCCGTAGAACCTTAGAAACGGCTGGTTGGAGCCACTACAAAAGCTAAAAACGTCCCGTAGAAACGACTGGGACAGTAGAAACGGCTGGTAGAATGGTTGGAGCCACTACAAAAGCTAGAAACGTCCCGTAGAAACGACTGGGACAGTAGAAAAGGCTGGTTGAAGACCCTACAAATGCTAGAAACGTCTCGTAAAAATGACTGGGATAGTAGAAACGTCTGGTTGGAGCCGCTACAAACGCTGGAAATGGCCCGTGAAAACTTAGAAATCGCTGTTGGAAATGGTTGAAGCCGTAACAAAAGCTAAAAACGTCCCCTAGAAACGACTGGTACAGTAAAAATGGCTGGTAGAAAGGTTGAAGCCACTACAAAAGCTAGAAATGACCCGTAGAAACGACTAGAAACTTAGAAATAGCTGGTTGGAGCAGCTACAAAAGCTAGAAACGGCCCGTACAAACGACTAGGACAGTAGAAATGGCTGGTAGAATGGTTGGAGCCGCTACAAAAGCTAGAAACTTCCCGTAGAAACTTAGAAATTGCTGTTGGAAATGGTTGAAGCCGTAACAAAAGCTAGAAACAGACCGTAGAAACGACAGGGACAGTAGAAATCCCTGGTAGAATGATTGGAGCCACTACAAAAGCTGGAAATGACCCGTAGAAACTTAGAAATCGCTGTTGGAAATGATTGAAGCCATAACAAAAGCTAGAAACGTCCCGTAGAAACGACTGGAAACTTAGAAACGTCTGGTTGGAGCCACTACGAAAGCTAGAAATGGTCCGTAGAAACTTAGAAAGCGCTATTGGAAATGGTTGAAGCCGCTACAAAAACTAGAAATGGCCCGTCGAAACGACTAGAAACTTAGAAATGGCTGGTAGAATGGTTGAAGCCACTACAAAAGCTGGAAATGGCCCGTAGAACCTTAGAAACGGCTGGTTGGAGCCACTACAAAAGCTAAAAACGTCCCGTAGAAACGATTGGGACAGTAGAAACGGCTGGTAGAATGGTTGGAGCCACTACAAAAGCTAGAAACGTCCCGTAGAAACGACTGGGACAGTAGAAAAGGCTGGTTGAAGACCCTACAAATGCTAGAAACGTCTCGTAAAAATGACTGGGATAGTAGAAACGTCTGGTTGGAGCCGCTACAAACGCTGGAAATGGCCCGTGGAAACTTAGAAATCGCTGTTGGAAATGGTTGAAGCCGTAACAAAAGCTAGAAACGTCCCCTAGAAACGACTGGTACAGTAAAAATGGCTGGTAGAATGGTTGAAGCCACTACAAAAGCTAGAAATGACCCGTAGAAACGACTAGAAACTTAGAAATGGCTGGTTGGAGCAGCTACAAAAGCTAGAAACGGCCCGTACAAACGACTAGGACAGTAGAAATGGCTGGTAGAATGGTTGGAGCCGCTACAAAAGCTAGAAACTTCCCGTAGAAACTTAGAAATTGCTGTTGGAAATGGTTGAAGCCGTAACAAAAGCTAGAAACAGACCGTAGAAACGACAGGGACAGTAGAAATCCCTGGTAGAATGATTGGAGCCACTACAAAAACTAGAAATGTCCCGTAGAAACAACTAGAAACTTAGAAACGGCTGGTTGAAGCCACTACAAAAGCTAGAAATGGCCCGTAGAAACGACTAGAAACTTAGAAATCCCAGGTAGAATGGTTAAAGCCGCTACAAAAACTGGAAATGGCCCGTAGAAACTTAGAAAGCGCTGTTGGAAATGGTTGAAGTCACTACAAAAGCTAGAAACGTCCCGTAGGAACGACTGGGACAGTAGAAATCGCTGTAGGAAATGATTGGAGTTACTACAAAAGCTAGAAACGGCTCGTAAAAACGACTGGAACAGTAGAGATGGCTGGTTGAAGACCCGTAGAAACAACTTAGTCTGTAGAAACGACTGAAAACGTAGAAACGACTAGAACGATCCATAGAAACGCAAGGAAATAAACATAAATACCTTGATGTTGATATATCATAGGCTGCTCTGAAATAAAATTGTAAATACAAGACACTGTTTTACTACCAAAAGTACTTCTGTTTGGAACATTATTATCTCTCCCTCTCTAGCTTCAACGCACCCTACGGAGTGCCTCCCACTACTTTACCATGACGTCATAAGCCGTTCTCTCATTGGCTGACCACCAGCTAACTATCAGATATGTAATTTATATTTATAAAGAACAGATATGTCCTGATTTCAAAGTTTCCAAAGCAGGATTCCGTTTCATATTTGACGAGTGTCTTTATGCCACTAGAAATACTAGAAATAACTGGTGAGTTTAAACAAAACCGCTACAAACGGTTAAACTGACTGGTACAGGAACGTTGCAAATGGCTGATGCCACTAGAAATGGTAGGTTAGTTGGAAACTCTAGAAATGGTAGGAATGATGAAGCAGGAACGTTAGAAATATTGCACAAGGGTTCGATATTTGGATATGTAATGATGACAAAGAGTTTTTCTAACAAAGAAAACCGGTATATATAGCTCTTTCTAAGAGAGGTATTCAAAACTTTATCATCAATCGGTTATTAGTTATAAACTTTTCTAAGAGAAAACAAGCCATTTGCTGCTACTCACTATAAATCTTTCTATCACTTATAACTTTTTCTAAGACAGGTACTCAAAACTAATTTCAGTACTTACACATAAACTTTTTTCTAAAAGAATACAACCAAGAAAATCAAGTCGTTTGCTGCATTTTGAAAATGTTTCTACTAATGAATTGTTGATATGAGAGTAAAGTGTACAAAGTACTGTATAACATTTTATTCTTGAAACAGTTGAACCTAAATTAGATCGATCCGTTAAACAAGTGTTTACCAAAGAATGATATCTTTAAGGGGGAAAGCTTAAAAATGTTTACTTACCTTATATATCTCAGTTGTTGAAATTACTTAAGTACACAAAGTTCGTTGATATTCTAAGTTTAAAAAAGTTATGAAAAAACAAGATTTAACAAGATGTCAGAGAGGCTCCTAATTTCCAGAAGTACGTTGTAGCAAACAACCTCAAAACGGAGATAACAAAACCATCATCTCATCCAAAGTTTCTCTTAAAAAACTCAACAAACAAGGTAATTTAACACGCATATGAAACGTAGGAACAATTAGCTTGATTTATGAATTACTAAAAATTTTTCTTAAAGTTAAATATAAAAATATTTTTGACTGCTATTTTCCTTTGAATAATAAACATAAATAAAATATAGAAAAAAGATCGAAGCTCGTACTTACACCCCTGCCAGACCACTAGAAGGCTTTCATGCAGGATTATGGCTTGCTAGCTTTCGACATGTTGAAAGACAAAGCAACGAACCACTACTACTACCCAGTCACAACCAAAACAACTCCGGTAGCAGAAAAAACACAAGTTCAATTCATCATTCCACATGCTTTTAACCCTGCTTTGATATACACAATGAAGATAAAACAGCCAAAGCATTCAAAAGTTTGTAAATGGAGCCACAACAAAATTCGTAGCATCAAATTAATATGTTTTCAGATAATTATACGCGTATTAAATAATCTATTGCAAGACTTAATGGCTGAGATTATTTCATTATTTATCATAGCTGAATATTTAGTTCAAAAGGCAGCCATTCAACATTGCACACAGACAACAATACACATCCGAAAAAGAAAATTATTTAAAAGAAATGTTGTAAAATACTGAGTGGAAATTCTTATTAAATAGAAATTAATAATTCCAATATTCTAAAAATATACGATGTTTGTGCTTTATTGGATATCTGCATCACTATCAATTATTACGGTTTTTTAACCTTGAGTGAAGATGTTAGCGAAGGTAATTTGTTAAAACAGAAGTATCCATTAGAAATGAATTTATTCGTATCTATCAATCAATCATTTGAAATACTGTAAGGGTGTTTGATGTAACAATGCTGTTCTTCCAATAACACTTTGCTTTGAATTAAATTACTGTTGGTGGAAAGAGTTGCCAATCTAAACTATGAAATAAAAGTCATATGGTTTAAATATTTTTTGTTTTGAATCATGTAGATACAGAATTGAACATGGAGGGTCTGTCACATCCAACAGGTCAGACAATCTTGCTCAAGAATAGGTGGACTTCATGGTGCAACAAACAAAAGCCCTTAAACCATGTGTTGGCATGTCATCCTTCAATATCAATGTGAATAACACGAATTTATTTGTAAGATGTACGAGTGTTAGATAATAGAAAACACATTCCTATGCACGAGTGTATACATAATGAATAACATTTAAGAAAACGTAACCAACCTATTAAACTACACACATACAAATTTAAAACTAGCAACTCACAGGGTTATAATTGTGAACATACTAGAAGCAATATAAGACAAAAGAAAGCTGTTACCAGGCCTCGTGTTATCCGATTATAATGATCTCGATCTCCATCACAACAAATAACGGAAACATAATTCATAAGTTTATAAGCTTATTGTATGAAATGGAAAAGTTTACTCCAGGCACATATATATTGAATCAACAATGTGCTATTGAACAAAATTGTCATGAGTATAATTTCTGTGACGTCATCACGCTCATTGCCTAGTTTATCAGCAGACCACCTACCATTGGTCTGCTTTTGAATCATGAAGCATTAAGATCAAAGTCATAATTTTCCGGATATAAGGAAATATAGTAATCCTTTTTTTTCTGCGGCGTCATTAGTCGGCCATTTTTTCTATATAACAAGAAACATAACCTGTTCAAGGAAATGATGTCTCACTCTGTCTCACTAAAAAAACATGAAAGAAGAGATCGGTTGTCAAATTACGCTTAAGTATCTATCGAAATGATTTCTCTGTCATTGGTTTATTCAAACAAACCACGAGACCTCAACATGTCAATCATTAGGGATGGAATGCGTACTAGGACTCTAACACACCCTAACCTATAATAAGAAACCTTATTCATATAAGGCATACAATATATGGAAAATGGCATCTTTAATGAAATGTCTCAAAATGATTGAAGACAATGAGAAATACATAAGGCTAAATCATTCTGCACTGAATATAAAACCTTTCGATTCAGCTTAGTGAAAAGATTTCCACTGCACGAACGCCACTCTTTAAAACAATTCAAGTGAGATTGTTCTATTTCCATTTAAATAATAAAAAATTAGACAGTTGAGTACTAGTTACCAAGAATATGTCTATAGCATAATAGCAACAGTGTTTCATTGGTAAAATTTTGAATGCAGTAAGATCAGTAAAACAATGTCACACAGTTATATTTTTATTTTCAAATAATAACAATTTAATATGTAGCTAAAAATCTTATTTAATAGAGTTTTAAGTTGATCATACAAAGATATGATGGGACAATCAATGCCGAAAATATCTAAAGTCAGTTTATCAGTCTTATGTAACGAGTTGGTAAACTGATTAAATTCGAAGTACCGATTTTCTTGAAAGAAGTATATTAAACCATTAGTATATCTGAATACCCCTCTAATATTTGGAGGAATGCCTGCAAATTTGCTGCTAATGTAACCATATTCTTTAGACTCCAGAGAACATTCATCTATCTCCACAAATGTGTTTTCTGATAGAAAAAAGTAAGTTTGTCATGTGTACGTACTTATAGCAGCAATAATTTCGTCTCCAGCAAGAGCTATTTTTAGATCAGAAGCATTGAGGCTTTTGATTAATTTAAAATTACGATCTTCTATATAAAATAGTCTTTTCCGATCAATAATTGCAATTATTTCTCCAGAAGGGCGTTGATAAATTGATGTTATTTCGAAATCACCAGGAGGTAAAAATTTTAAAAACTTTCTCAATGATATATCGTTTGTTGTGAAATTCTTTGTTTGAATATCCATTCTCCAAAGTCTATCTTTATAGATGATATATAAATTTGTATGTAACACAAGAAATTGAAGATATTTAGGTTCGATTTTACACAAATCTGTTATTTTATTAGTTTTACTATTATTTGTTGCTGTAGAGGTAGTCTTCTTTGATATGATTGGAGGAGTGCTTGCAGTCGTTGTTTTTGTACTGGAAGGAACATACTTGGGTGTTTGTTTCTCACGGAAGTAAAAAAAACATGTTGACGACTTTTGGTGTTGTTGTTATCTTGCAAAACTACCAGTGGTTCAAGCATATGAAAAAACATGTTGGTTGTTTCGTGTTATTCTGTGGTTTAAAGTTTTATATAAAAACGTTAGAAATTTTTAACAGAAGTTTAATTTCTGTCTAGTGCCGAAAAAAACATCAAGTTACGTATTAGTCGTGTGATAGTTTTTACTGTGTTTCTAAGAAAGGGTAAGTTTATTATAATTTTAATAGTAGTAGTAATTTTCAACAGAATTCAAATAATAAAATCAAATTTCATGGTTTTTAATACCTCTTAGTTCATTGAACAGCTTTGAAAGCATTAAAAAATAAAATTAATTTGGTCTGAGAGTTGTTTTTATAGTATATTTAAAACAGACCGAAAGCCTTATTAACGCGTTAATAGTGTATTGCATAAACTGCATGCAATTAACTATACAACTTTTGTAATATTTAGATAAAATTTTTCTAAACATTTTTGTTTTTACAGACGTTAGCTCGACAGCTCGAATTTTTGAAGCCGCCTGCTCAAGAACAAATCTTTTGATCGCTATGTAAGTAATATTTTTCCACTTTGAAATTAAAACACGTATGAAACATGATTATTTTTTACAGACCCTAGCTCGACAGCTTGAATTTTTACAACTAGGAGAGTAATGCCAGTATAACTTGCTGTATGTTGTTGTAGCAAACTATTGCAATGCTTCTAAAATATTACTTTATTTTCATTATAGTTCACATTGGTGAGACTAAAGTGAATGTTGAACATTTCCTCAAACAGTATGGGTTTTTGGATGAAACTGAAGGAAATGCTATAACAAACATAGAGCAAGCATTGGTAAAATTTCAAGTACTATACAATTTAAATGTAGATGGACAAGCAAACAATGAGACTTTGACGTTAATGAGGCAACCTCGTTGTGGTGTATCTGATTTTCCCCTAAACTTTGGTATTTCACCTCAAAAATGGAATAAAAGAACTCTTAAATGGCATTTTAAACTGGCTAATTCGCAAATGAATAATGCTGCTAGAAAGGCCTTTGAAGTGTGGCAAAATGTTACTGATTTACAATTTATTCAATCTAGGATTACACCTGATATTGTTATTTCCATATCAAATGGACAGTCTCAACATACGAATTATAGAAACTGCCAGAATGGAGGCATATGCTCATCTACATTCGACGGTACAGGAGGGAGTCTCGCACATGGATATTTCCCTAATAATGATGAGTGTCGCGAGATTCATCTTGACGGTAGTGAAAGGTGGTATTTCGGACTCGAAAAAATATCTGAGGTACCAGCAGGACAGACTAGTATGCTTTGGGTCCTTGCACACGAATTGGGACAGGTGCTCGGTTTGCAGCACACCGGTTCTTCAACGGCCTTGATGTATCCCTGGTACAATAACTCTGAACTGGATCAAGATGATATCAATGCAATTCCGTATTTGTATGGACCTAAGAAACCATCAACAGCGAGAACTGCAACTACCGGCTCAAGCACAACTAAGATGACTACCTCCTCCTCAAGTACACCTAATTATGTTTGATTACAGGGTGTCTCCAATATACGTAAGATGTTTTATTAGAAATCTCATTTTTTGATTATAAAGTTGAAGCAATAATATGTACTCGCACAATTAATATAATGATAAAGAAATGAGTTCTTGAACTTGTTTATACAGTGTGAGTCGTATATATTGATTCAACTTTATAATCAAAAAATGAGATTTCTAATAAAACATCTTACGTATATTGGAGACACCCTGTAATCAAACATAATTAGGTGTACTTGAGGAGGAGGTAGTCATCTTAGTTGTGCTTGAGCCGGTAGTTGCAGTTCTCGCTGTTGATGGTTTCTTAGTTCCATACAAATACTGAATTGCATTGATATCATCTTGATCCAGTTCAGAGTTATTGTACCAGGGATACATCAAGGCCGTTGAAGAACCGGTGTGCTGCAAACCGAGCACCTGTCCCAATTCGTGTGCAAGGACCCAAAGCATACTAGTCTGTTCTGCTGGTACCTCAGATATTTTTTCGAGTCCGAAATACCACCTTTCACTACCGTCAAGATGAATCTCGCGACACTCATCATTATTAGGGAAATATCCATGTGCGAAACTCCCTCCTGTACCGTCGAATGTAGATGAGCATATGCCTCCATTCTGGCAGTTTCTATAATTCGTATGTTGAGACTGTCCATTTGATATGGAAATAACAATATCAGGTGTAATCCTAGATTGAATAAATTGTAAATCAGTAACATTTTGCCACACTTCAAAGGCCTTTCTAGCAGCATTATTCATTTGCGAATTAGCTAGTTTAAAATGCCATTTAAGAGTTCTTTTATTCCATTTTTGAGGTGAAATACCAAAGTTTAGGGGAAAATCAGATACACCACAACGAGGTTGCCTCATTAACGTCAAAGTCTCATTGTTTGCTTGTCCATCTACATTTAAATTCTATAGTTCTTGAAATTTTACCAATGCTTGCTCTATGTTTGTTATAGCATTTTCTTCAGTTTCATCCAAAAACCCATACTGTTTGAGGAAATTTTCAACATTCACTTTAGTCTCACCAATGTGAACTATAATGAAAATAAAGTAATATTTTAGAAGCATTGAAATAGTTTGCTACAACAACATACAGCAAGTTATACTGGCATTACTCTCCTAGTTGTAAAAATTCAAGCTGTCGAGCTAGGGTCTGTAAAAAATAATCATGTTTCATACGTGTTTTAATTTCAAAGAGGAAAAATATTACTTACATAGCGATCAAAAGATGTGTTCTTGAGCAGGCGGCTTCAAAAATTCGAGCTGTCGAGCTAACGTCTGTAAAAACAAAAATGTTTAGAAAAATTTTATCTAAATATTACAAAAGTTGTATAGTTAATTGCATGCAGTTTATGCAATACACTATTAACGCGTTAATAAGGCTTTCGGTCTGTTTTAAATATACTATAAAAACAACTCTCAGACCAAATTAATTTTATTTTTTAATGCTTTCAAAGCTGTTCAATGAACTAAGAGGTATTAAAAACCATGAAATTTGATTTTATTATTTGAATTCTGTTGAAAATTACTACTACTATTAAAATTATAATAAACTTACCCTTTCTTAGAAACACAGTAAAAACTATCACACGACTAATACGTAACTTGATGTTTTTTTCGGCACTAGACAGAAATTAAACTTCTGTTAAAAATTTCTAACGTTTTTATATAAAACTTTAAACCACAGAATAACACGAAACAACCAACATGTTTTTTCATATGCTTGAACCACTGGTAGTTTTGCAAGATAACAACAACACCAAAAGTCGTCAACATGTTTTTTTTACTTCCGTGAGAAACAAACACCCAAGTATGTTCCTTCCAGTACAAAAACAACGACTGCAAGCACTCCTCCAATCATATCAAAGAAGACTACCTCTACAGCAACAAATAATAGTAAAACTAATAAAATAACAGATTTGTGTAAAATCGAACCTAAATATCTTCAATTTCTTGTGTTACATACAAATTTATATATCATCTATAAAGATAGACTTTGGATAATGGATATTCAAATAAAGAATTTCACAACAAAGGATATATCATTGAGAAAGTTTTTAAAATTTTTACCTCCTGGTGATTTCGAAATAACATCAATTTATCAACGCCCATCTGGAGAAATAATTGCAATTATTGATCGGAAAAGACTATTTTATATAGAAGATCGTAATTTTAAATTAATCAAAAGCCTCAATGCTTCTGATCTAAAAATAGTTCTTGCTGGAGACGAAGTTATTGCTGCTATAAGTACGTACACATGACAAACTTACTTTTTCTATCAGAAAACACATTTGTGGAGATAGATGAATGTTCTCTGGAGTCTAAAGAATATGGTTACATTAGCAGCAAATTTGCAGGCATTCCTCCAAATATTAGAGGGGTATTCAGATATACTAATGGTTTAATATACATCTTTCAAGAAAATCGGTACTTCGAATTTAATCAGTTTACCAACTCGTTAGATAAGACTGATAAACTGACTTTAGATATTTTCGGCATTGATTGTCCCATCATATCTTATACATATTAAATTGTTATTATTTGAAAATAAAAATATAACTCTGTGACATTGTTTTACTGATCTTACTGCATTCAAAATTTTACCAATGAAAAACACTGTTGCTATTATGCTATAGACATATTCTTGGTAACTAGTACTCAACTGTCTAATTTTTTATTATTTAAATGGAAATAGAACAATCTCACTTGATTTGTTTTAAAGAGTGGCGTTCGTGCAGTGGAAATCTTTTCACTAAGCTGAATCGAAAGGTTTTATATTCAGTGCAGAATGATTTAGCCTTATGTATTTCTCATTGTCTTCAATCATTTTGAGACATTTCATTAAAGATGCCATTTTCCATATATTGTATGCCTTATATGAATAAGGTTTCTTATTATAGGTTAGGGTGTGTTAGAGTCCTAGTACGCATTCCATCCCTAATGATTGACATGTTGAGGTCTCGTGGTCTGTTTGAATAAACCAATGACAGAGAAATCATTTCGATAGATACTTAAGCGTAATTTGACAACCGATCTCTTCTTTCATGTTTTTTTAGTGAGACAGAGTGAGACATCATTTCCTTGAACAGGTTATGTTTCTTGTTATATAGAAAAAATGGCCGACTAATGACGCCGCAGAAAAAAAAGGATTACTATATTTCCTTATATCTCGGAAAATTATGACTTTGATCTTAATGCTTCATGATTGAAAAGCAGACTAATGGTAGGTGGTCTGCTGATAAACTAGGCAATGAGCGTGATGACGTCACAGAAATTATACTCATGACAATGTTGTTCAATAGCACATTGTTGATTCAATATATATGTGCCTGGAGTAAACTTTTCCATTTCATACAATAAGCTTATAAACTTATGAATTATGTTTCCGTTATTTGTTGTGATGGAGATCGAGATCATTATAATCGGATAACACGAGGCCTGGTAACAGCTTTCTTTTGTCTTATATTGCTTCTAGTATGTTCACAATTATAACCCTGTGAGTTGCTAGTTTTAAATTTGTATGTGTGTAGTTTAATAGGTTGGTTACGTTTTCTTAAATGTTATTCATTATGTATACACTCGTGCATAGGAATGTGTTTTCTATTATCTAACACTCGTACATCTTACAAATAAATTCGTGTTATTCACATTGATATTGAAGGATGACATGCCAACACATGGTTTAAGGGCTTTTGTTTGTTGCACCATGAAGTCCACCTATTCTTGAGCAAAACAAAAAATATTTAAACCATATGACTTTCATTTCACAGTTTAGATTGGCAACTCTTTCCACCAACAGTAATTTAATTCAAAGCAAAGTGTTATTGGAAGAACAGCATTGTTACATCAAACACCCTTACAGTATTTCAAATGATTGATTGATAGATACGAATAAATTCATTTCTAATGGATACTTCTGTTTTAACAAATTATAACCTTTGCTAACATCTTCACTCAAGGTTTAAAAACCGTAATAATTGATAGTGATGCAGATATCCAATAAAGCACAAACATCGTATATTTTTAGAATATTGGAATTATTAATTTCTATTTAATAAGAATTTCCACTCAGTATTTTACAACATTTCTTTTAAATAATTTTCTTTTTCGGATGTGTATTGTTGTCTGTGTGCAATGTTGAATGGCTGCCTTTTGAACTAAATATTCAGCTATGATAAATAATGAAATAATCTCAGCTATTAAGTCTTGCAATAGATTATTTAATACGCGTATAATTATCTGAAAACATATTAATTTGATGCTACGAATTTTGTTGTGGCTCCATTTACAAACTTTTGAATGCTTTGGCTGTTTTATCTTCATTGTGTATATCAAAGCAGGGTTAAAAGCATGTGGAATGATGAATTGAACTTGTGTTTTTTCTGCTACCGGAGTTGTTTTGGTTGTGACTGGGTAGTAGTAGTGTTCTCCAGTGGTTCGTTGCTTTGTTTTTCAACATGTCGAAAGCTAGCAAGCCATAATCCTGCATGAAAGCCTTCTAGTGGTCTGGCAGGGGTGTAAGTACGAGCTTCGATCTTTTTTCTATATTTTATTTATGTTTATTATTCAAAGGAAAATAGCAGTCAAAAATATTTTTATAATTCTTAGTAATTCATAAATCAAGCTAATTGTTCCTACGTTTCATATGCGTGTTAAATTACCTTGTTTGTTGAGTTTTTTAAGAGAAACTTTTGATGAGATGATGGTTTTGTTATCTCCGTTTTGAGGTTGTTTGCTACAACGTACTTCTGGAAATTAGGAGCCTCTCTGACATCTTGTTAAATCTTGTTTTTTCATAACTTTTTTAAACTTAGAATATCAACGAACTTTGTGTACTTAAGTAATTTCAACAACTGAGATATATAAGGTAAGTAAACATTTTTAAGCTTTCCCCCTTAAAGATATCATTCTTTGGTAAACACTTATTTAACGAATCGATCTAATTTAGGTTCAACTGTTTCAAGAATAAAATGTTATACAGTACTTTGTACACTTTACTCTCATATCAACAATTCATTAGTAGTAACATTTTCAAAATGCAGCAAACGACTTGATTTTCTTGGTTGTATTCTTTTAGAAAAAAGTTTATGTTTAAGTACTGAAATTAGTTTTGAGTACCTGACTTAGAAAAAGTTATAAGTGATAGAAAGATTTATAGTGAGTAGCAGCAAACGGCTTCTTTTCTCTTAGAAAAAGTTTATAACTAATAACCGATTGATGATAAAGTTTTGAATACCTCTCTTAGAAAAAGCTATATATACCGGTTTTCTTTGTTAGAAAAACTCTTTGTCATCATTACATATCCAAATATCAAACCCTTGTGCAACATTTCTAACGTTACTGCTTCATCATTCCTACCATTTCTAGAGTTTCCAACTAACCTACCATTTCTTGTGGCATCAGCCATTTGCAACGTTCCTGTACCAGTCAGTTTAACCGTTTGTAGCGGTTTTGTTTAAACTCACCAGTTATTTCTAGTATTTCTAGTGGCATAAAGACACTCGTCAAATATGAAACGGAATCCTGCTTTGGAAACTTTGAAATCAGGACATATCTATTCTTTATAAATATAAATTACATATCTGATAGTTAGCATGTGATCAGCCAATGAGAGAACGGCTTATGACGTCCTGGTAAAGTAGTGGGAGGCACTCCGTAGGGTGCGTTGAAGCTAGAGAGGGAGAGATAATAATGTTCTAAACAGAAGTACTTTTGGTAGTAAAACAGTGTCTTGTATTTACAATTTTATTTCAGAGCAGCATATGATATATCAACATCAAGGTATTTATGTTTATTTCCTTGCGTTTCTATGGATCGTTCTAGTCGTTTCTACGTTTTCAGTCGTTTCTACAGACTAAGTTGTTTCTACGGTTCTTCAACCAGTCATTTCTACTGTTCCAGTCGTTTTTACGAGCCGTTTCTAGCTTTTGTAGTAGCTCCAATCATTTCCTACAGCGATTTCTACTGTCCCAGTCGTTTCTACGGGACGTTTCTAGCTTTTGTAGTGACTTCAACCATTTCCAACAGCGCTTTCTAAGTTTCTACGGGCCATTTCCAGTTTTTGTAGCGGCTTTAACCATTCTACCTGGGATTTCTAAGTTTCTAGTCGTTTCTACGGGCCATTTCTAGCTTTTGTAGTGGCTTCAACCAGCCGTTTCTAAGTTTCTAGTTGTTTCTACGGGACATTTCTAGTTTTTGTAGTGGCTCCAATCATTCTACCAGGGATTTCTACTGTCCCTGTCGTTTCTACGGTCTGTTTCTAGCTTTTGTTACGGCTTCAACCATTTCCAACAGCAATTTCTAAGTTTCTACGGGAAGTTTCTAGCTTTTGTAGCGGCTCCAACCATTCTACCAGCCATTTCTACTGTCCTAGTCGTTTGTACGGGCCGTTTCTAGCTTTTGTAGCGGCTCCAACCAACCATTTCTAAGTTTCTAGTCGTTTCTAAGGGTCATTTCTAGCTTTTGTAGTGGCTTCAACCATTCTACCACCCATTTTTACTGTACCAGTCGTTTCTACGGGACATTTCTAGCTTTTGTTACGACTTCAACCATTTCCAACAGCGATTTCTAAGTTTCCACGGGCCATTTCCAGCTTTTGTAGCGGCTCCAACCAGACGTTTCTACTATCACAGTCATTTTTACGAGACGTTTCTAGCATTTGTAGGGTCTTCAACCAGGCCTTTTCTACTGTCCCAGTCGTTTCTACGGGACGTTTCTAGCTTTTATAGTGGCTCCAACCATTCTACCAGCCGTTTCTACTGTCCCAATCGTTTCTACGGGACGTTTCTAGCTTTTGTAGTGGCTCCAACCACCCGTTTCTAAGGTTCTACGGGCCATTTCCAGCTTTTGTAGTGGCTTCAACCATTCTACCAGCCATTTCTAAGTTTCTAGTCGTTTCTACGGGCCATTTCTTGTTTTTGTAGCGGCTTCAACCATTTCCAATCGCGCTTTCTAAGTTTCTACGGACCATTTCTAGCTTTTGTAGTGGCTCCAACCAGACGTTTCAAAGTTTCCAGTCGTTTCTACGGGACGTTTCTGGCTTTTGTTACGGCTTCAACCATTTCCAACAGCGATTTCTAAGTTTCTACGGGTCATTTCCAGCTTTTGTAGTGGCTCCAATCATTCTACCAGGGATTTCTAAGTTTCTAGTCGTTTCTACGGGTCATTTCCAGCTTTTGTAGCGTCTCCAACAATTGTAACAGCCATTTCTAAGTTTCTAGTCGTTTCTAGGGGTCATTTCTAGTTTTTGCAGTGACTTCAACCATTCTACCATCCGTTTCTACGGTTCCAGTTGTTTCCACGAACCGTTTGTAGCATTTGTAGAGGTTCCAACCATTTCCAGCAGCGATTTCTACGGTTCTAGTCTTTTTTACGAGCTGTTTCTAGTTTTTGTAGCGGCTTCAACCATTTTACCAGGGATTTCTAAATTTCTACGGGACGTTTCTAGCTTTTGTAGTGGCTTCAACCATTGTAACATCCTTTTCTACTGTACCAGTCGTTTCTACGGGACGTTTCTAGCTTTTGTTACGGCTTCAACCATTTCCAACAGCAATTTCTAAGTTTCTACGGGACATTTCCAGCTTTTGTAGTCGTTCCAGCCATTTCCAACAGCGTTTTCTAAGTTTCTCGTCGTTTCTACGGGACACTTGTCGGGTCTTCAACCATTTTACCAGTCGTTTTTACGGTCTGTTTCTAGCAATTGTAGTGCTTCCAATCATTTCTCCAACGGTATTCTTTCCGAATTACCCTGCACTCGATAGAAAATCCATCGATTCAAGTCGCAATTATTATTCCTCATTTACGTATTTATTTTTTACAAACACATTATCTCTTCAATGAAAACCGCATCTACTTTTATAATTAACGATTTTGTTTACAATCAACCAGCCACTGCACTTTCAAACAGTGCTCGAGTTTCGCATGGTTATCAGTTCACCAGTTGCGGTTTCGCTTATCTTTTGTTATTGCCTTCATTGAATCTGAATTATTTTATTATTTGTAATGAAATTCTAATTACCAAATATTTGGGAACTTATTAATTATTTAAAATGCATTTTCCGTACATTTTTTGCTTAAAATTGCCGAATTATCTATATTAAGAGATCTAACGCCCGGACTAGGCGCCCTCGTGGCCCTGGTTTTTCCGACGAGAGCAGAGACACGAACGAGTTGTCGCTCTCGCGCATATGATAATTTATTTCGTTGTTCGAACGTTTCGTTCATCCCATATGTTCTTAAGATGTGTTTTGCTACTCGCGTCCAATGCACCCTGCTGTGATACACCCCTCCAACAAGCACCCGACACGAGCCAGTCCGTTTCCCGAATGACGTCACGCACCCCCGACGGAAGCAGCCGAAAGCCAGCGAATTCCCTACGCAGCGTATGCCACCGCGACCCCGCGTACCCCCGACCAACGGCCTCTCCCGTTAGGTGTCCCGACGTCTCCTCCCGTTAGGTTAGCGCCCTTGCTGTTAGGTGTCCCGACGTCTCCTCCCGTTAGGTTAGCTCCCTTGCCGTTAGGTGTCCCGAAGGCCCACCCCCTTAGGTTAGTGCCCTTGCCGTTAGAGCTTGAGGTTAGTGACCCCGCAGACCACGTGTTTTTTGTCGCCAAGTGACCCATCCTCTACTACCGTTGTTGATGTGTTTTTTTATATATTGAGCAGTTTATATTTCGTATTCACAATATTTTTATCAGAATGACTCACTTAGAAGGTTTCCTAATTTTTGGCGACGTAAAATGAATTTTTATAACATGAAATACAATGGAGTTGTGAAGGGTTTTATTCCTGCTTGATACAAATCCATCAGCTTAACCCCGAAACTACACCTGATGCTCTCTGTCTTCAAAAAACTAACCTTAAACATACACCCAACCCTCACCTCAAGTCAGTGGAGTAGTATCAATATTCGTATCCAACCATATCTAATCAGGTCAACTTATGCTACAACCTTTCTTGAACGCAGAGACCGTAGGTATTTGGTGCACTCAAAAAATTACACATTGTAACCTATACATAACTCTGAACAACAAACACCAAACAAAATAACCAACAATTTTGGAAGAGGTAGAGTAGGTAATAGAGGGGTAATGTACAATTCAAACACCGGTAATAACATACACTACATCGCATCGTGTACATTTTCTAAAATAGATCTTACCTCGTCGTCATTTTACCATCGATCCCGGCAGGGATCAGTTATCAACTATGCGGATGAATTCCCGGAAACCACCTAAAACATTTAGTGCCCGCGAAAACTACTTAAAAACAAATATATATATATATATATATATATATATATATATATATATATATATATATATATTAAATTAAATAAAAATTAGGTTTAAAATGTAGCCAAATTTTAATCCTAAATATATTTAAAATTCGGTAGAACTCTCAAATTCAATAAACAACTTAGATATTGTAAAAAATGTGTTTGTAGTATCTTTTGACGAAAATAATATATTTCCTAATATTCCAACAAATTAATACTTACCACTAATTAAAATATTTTAAATAACTGTCATCTTAATCCCCGTTTACATAAAGAAATGGAGTTAGCATTTGAGTTATGCTTTGGCCAAAATTACTATTAATTGAATATTAAATATTTTGTTCAAAACAAAGGTTTAGCAATGAGTGCGCCTTTGAATACTTTGCGTGCCCATATCATCGAGCATTTTCTATACCCATGCCAAAGGACGACCTCAGGCAAGAATAAAATATAATTTATATTATAGGCGCAAATAATGGTTTTAGTTAAAATTTAATAAAGAAATTAATTTCGCGCAAAGAGCTCAACTAATCTGTCAAAGTATTCATTACTTTGTTAAGAATAAAGACCTGTAAAATACATTTCTCAAACTTATTTCGGAAACATCAGTTAGAAAATAGCCAGAATTTTATCAACTCGAGATATGGAAGTCAATTTTAAACCGCAATTTCTGTTATCATACTTATTATTTAAGACTAAAGACAAAGAAAATATATACAACAGATCCGGGGTTTATAAGCTTATTTGTTCGGACAGTAATAGCTTCTATGTTGAAATGACTACAAGAAATTTTTCTACCAGATATTCTGAACATTACCGTTCTCATAGATTACAATCACCAGATTCAACCTTTTCTAAGCATATAATACAAATAAGACACATTTTCCCTTCACCTAAAAACACGGCAATTTTAATTTATAGCAGAAATTATTATCAAACATCTTTCTTAAAACAAATCCAAATTCTAAAATTTAACAAAAATTCTCCGGATTTAGTACTTAAAGACCAGATAATCCCTCAAACAACCTAACTGTAAAATAGTTTAGTTGCTTAGTTTTTCAGTTTTTTCATTGACGTGTATACATTTGAAAATGACGCGTGATCGTTGAAACGAGTCACATAGTATGAAAAAATCCAATTTAATTTCATTTGATCATTTCTCTAATCTATCAATGAAACCGTTAATCAACTTACATAATGTCTACCCATATCAGCAGAAAAGCATATAAAAATATATAATTGACCCGACAAGAAAAATAGCACCCTGGTGGAACAAAATCTGCGCCTCCGAAACACAAGGGTGTAAAAAAGCCTTGAATAAATTTGGCAGAACAAAAAGCCTAATCATATGTAAGAATCTTCAAGCAAAATCAAAACTTGTATTGAAATAAAGCAAAAGAGCATCCTGAAATAAATATACCAGCACAATGACATATGAAACACCCCTAGCACGGATATGGTATGAGTGGGGTGTCAAACACGGCTTCAATTTTTGACCCTTTTTAGCAGAAGACTAAGTAACACAATTAACAATCAACTGAACAAATCAGAGAATATGTCACCATTTTTATATTTCAGTTTTATTACTCTAGTAAACAATTTAAAAATACTACTAATTAAACTTTCTAGAAATTGTGACATTTGCACAGCTGTCTCTTTGTGTTAGTATTGCAGATTGATCCAGTTCTCACATAATGTTCTCATATTGCGATTGTAAACTTTCTTCTCTTTAGTCAAATAACGAACTACTCCTCTTGAATCCGAAAATCTAGCCTTTTGTGATTATAGGTGTGTTAATTCACTACATATTGTTTAGTATGGATTTAATAACAGTTATCCATTTTTTCTTTGAACCTTGATAGGAACCGACTCACTTGTACACAAAACCTGTTGTGATCAAAAATCATAACTCGAAGATTTGTACTAACAACCACTGTTCTGCCCAGGCTCCGTGTGACCCTGTATCTAACAATGTTGACTTAAGAAAAAAATTCATTTCCCTCCATATCCTACGATGTTATTTACTATTTTAATAGGCAAACACTTACCTTTGGAAGAAGATTGTCTAGGATTATTCCACCACGATATACTACTAACATATTATTACGTACAGGGCAACCCCAATCACCACATGGGTCTCTTGGCACAACTTGAAGTGCCCATTCTATGCCCCTTTGCGATAAAAAGGCACTAACTTCAGCGGTACTAACAACTTGGCTGGCACCTAAAACATAACGCAATCGTAAAAATAGTAGTGTTGTAGTAAAAAGTAAATTAAATATCTGGAAACTAAACTTAGTGGTGCGCCAAATATTACCCTTATAAAAAAATCATTCTGGTGAAATTTTGTTGAATTCTGGTATACTTTATACAGTGTGGAGCAGCCAAATTGAATAAATTCGATAACGAATAAAGAACGGCGTGTTGGAGAAAACGCTTAGAAACGTTGATTTCTATTTTTAAATTTTATAATATATATATATTTTATATATATTTTATTATTATTTTATTTATTATTTATTATTATATATATAATATATATATATATATATATATATATATATATTATATATTTTATAATATAATTTTTTTTCAACAAAAAAATTATATGGGGTGTGTCATGTGACAGTAGCCAATACCAAGTTTGATCTTTTAAATACAAACCCCTGTATATTATTTATTTTTTAAATTCACCAGGAAATTCTAGACATAATTCATGTACAATGTCATACACTTATCTTCAACTGTTTCGGAAATATTAAGTGTTTTAAGACGCGGGATATAAGACCGACATCTAGGATTTTCGAGAGAATTAGCACACAGAGGTTTCGAATCTAGAGCGGTTCCGTGTAATTGATGTTCTCCCTTAACTCCTAGGACACAATGTCACGATAAAATTTTGAGGTTACTTCACCTGTCAGAGATATTGAATACTCTCTTCGAGGTGTCATTCCTTTGTACGAAAGACAATATATATTATATATAAAAAATATTGTTTCTGGTCAGGGAACCTTCATCAGTTGCGCTTCCCACAATTGAATGTCCTCTCGAACACTTCTTTATGTATTTGATACATTTCGTTAAATTTTAAGACACGAGATGTAAGACCTACATCTAGGATTTTCGAGAGAATTAGCACACAGAGGTTCCGAATCTGGAGCCGTTCCGTGTAATTGCTGTTCTCCCTTAACTCCTAGGACAGAATGTCACGATACAATTTTCAGCTTACTTCAGCTGTCAGAGATATTGAATAATCTCTTCGAGGTGTCATTCCTTTGTACGTAAGACAATATATATTATATATTATATATAATATATATTGTTTCTGATCAGGGAACCTTCATCAGTTGCGCTTCCCACAATTGAATGTCCTCTCGAACACTTCTTTATGTATTTGATACATTTCGTTAAATTTTAAGACGCGAGATGTAATACCGACATCTAGGATTTTCGACAATTTTCGAAAATCTTAGATCTCGCTATTGGTTTTATGAGAATCCTCACTGGATGACAGAGAAACATACGCAATTTCCTGAAAAAGTTAATGTTTGGGCAGGAATTGTTGGAAATCATATCGTAGGTCCCTTTTTCATTGATGGCAACTTAAATGGGGACAATAAAAGTAAAACCACAAGTTCCTGCCAATACAATATGGTTTCAGCACCGCTCCATTACGAAATCAATGTCCGGCAGTACCTGAACCAAATTTTTCCAAATCGGTGGATGGCGCGGAAAGATAGAATGCCCAGCACGATCTCCTGATTTGACGCCATTGGACTACTTTTTGTGGGGATATGTCAGTACTGTATACAAACTAAACCCTCAACTTAGATGACCTAAAAAGACGAATCACGCTTGCGATTAGATCAGTCACGTCTGATATGTTGAGTAACGTTAGAAGACATTTCGATACCAGATTAGCATGCTGCCAAGACCTTCGCGGCTAGCATTATGTACATTTCCTACATTGACATTAATGATTTTTTGTTTTATATATTATTAAGAAATAAGCAGTGTTATTTATTAGGTTTTTAGTGCAATGTCGCGAATTTGTGAAATAAAATAATTTTTCTTTTTACCTACTTTATTGTAATATTAATTTTTGTACTAAATCTGGAAACACTTAATCTTTCCGAAACCGTTGAAGATAGGCGTAGGAAATTGTACATGAATTATGTCTATAATTTTCTGGAGGATCCAAAAAATAAATAATATACAGGGGCTTCCATTTAAAATAAGAAAGTTGGTATTGGCCACTGTCACATGACACCCCCTCTATAAATTTTTGTTGTTGACAATTCAAATCGATGTGTCCAAGCGTTCTACTCAACACGCCCTCCCTAATTCGTTATCGAATTTATTCCATTTGGCTGTTCCACACTGTATAAGCTTGATATAGGTTGGAACTAAAGACTAGGTATATAGCTGTGGGTCTCAAGGCAGTTTTAAAGAAATAGTTTTCACTCGGGTATTTAAATTTTTACATACAATAAGTTTAGAAAAATAGGGGACTTTGATAATATTCGCCAAAATTAACTACTGAATAGGTGCCTACCTTGGAAATTAAATGCTCCTAAAGTCATATACATAACTATGAAAAATCAAATTCTGGTTTTTGAATTCTGTTCCAAAATTTAGTGTCTACTATTAATTCACCGCAATAGATTAACTATTAATTATATGACGTCATTTCCATCGGTACCCTTTAATTAAAGTAAGATAATATATCTCAAATATTAAACGGTTAATGCAAGTGCACCACTCGAAAATAATTGGTATTATCTTTACAAATACTCTTGATAATTAATTTAAAGACGATTTATGTTTGTTACTGTTGTAAACAATAACAAATCAAATGTTTCGGGTGATGGCTTGTGTGCACGCAAAGTTCTGTTCTTCTTTTGATTTCTTGTACCACTGCTAGTTGATTTTTGACCGTTGCTGTTGGGGTCAAAATGTATGAGTTATATTTTTATCCTAATTATATTTGTTTGTTTTTCTCTTCATTATTATTAGCTTCTAAATTTTGATTTTTCTTATTTTCCTGGGAATGGTAGTTCTAATTCCTTTTTATTATGGTTGATATCTATTTTGAAGCTCCCAAATGAAAAAATACAAAATTACGTTAATTACGTCCTCTTCTTGAGCTCTTCTTGGTTATATCATGTGCCGTTTTTGGTATGCCAATTTGTTTAGAATCTTTATTTATGCAATTTATGTTATTACTTCATAAAAAAGGTTTTGATTTCCTTTATTATTACAATTTAATAAGGCAACAGCACTAAAATAATATCAAATGCTGATTTATTACTTAGGTACTGCGCAAATTCTGTCTACAAGCCTAAAATCTATGAGTACTACATAAAATTAATTTCAAAGGTAAATGGGCAATTCTTTGGATTTGTGCGTTCGACCAATGCGCCCTTTGATGTTTGGGTTCCGCATAATCCAATTAGCATTTTTATAAAAATAAAAAAAATTAATAAAACTTGTTTTTAACTAATTAACTCTGATTGTACATGTGTACCCAATTTTTTACCCCACACATCTAATTAGCTCCTAATTATGCTGTAAAATTTCTTGCTTATTCACATAATGGTTTAAGCCATTTTATAGGATAAAAAACAATCTAGCACTAATTGATTTCTTATAGCAAATATTCCCAGAGGATTAACGGAGAGGATATATGTGTCCAGTTTGTGCTAATTAATGCTTCTTTCTAACTGGTATGCATGTCTATTTCTTAATAGTTGTTAGATTAACCTAACATAATGGCTCCAGATTAATTGTCAAATGACTGTTTATTTGCCAGTTTTCTGTCACCTACCATTCCTTCATTGAAACACAGAAATAAAACATTTTTAATTCTCCAGCCAATTTCCACAAAATAGTGTTATTTCACGAATGAATTTTTTGTCCTTATTTCTGTTTCCATTATCATTGTAGCAGAAAAATACTAATGAATAACCTGAATAAATATGTTATAAGAAAATCCTTAATATGAGATTGTAAATTAACGTACCTACGAGAATATTTACTTGCACAGTCATAGTGGATCCCAACGGCTGAATGCAAAGAATGCGGTTACAATTAGCAACTTGTACCCGGTCAACAGAGAAATTACCATTTGAAACTGAAACAATATAATTAAATTAATATATTTATGCAAAAACAACATAAATTTAAATACTTTATTATCAGTTATTGAGTGACTTCTTAGTAAAGACCTACCAAGTGATCTCTATACTCATTTTATATTAATATTTAAACAAGGAAAATTAGTTCATGGGCTCATTCAGTTAGAGCCATTCAGAACGGTTTATCAGTATAAATCATTTTAATATATGCTTTATCATGTAATAAAAGGACTAGTATGGGCAAAGAATAGCAATTTCAGGAACAACTTTATACATTACGAGCGAAAGATCAGGAGAAAGAATGAATTTAACTGGATATCTAGAAAAAAACACTGCCGAAAGCAGACTATATTACTATCTTGTTTGACGGTTATGTTTGGTTTGTTTCTAGTTAATTTTCTTGTTTCTTAAGGAAATAATACCAAAATTTGAAATACAAGATGTATCTTGTATCTTTGAAACGCCTCAAGATTGTGTTCTGACCTCGTTGTTATTATTATTAGTAGTAATTTATAAATGTATTCGACCAGTTGATTTTTGGGAAAATACATAATCGAAAGAATTAAAAGTGAATTCAAAGAAAGATGCAGATAATAGAAATCATCATTGGAATTAAAGTTTGTAATTTTACGACCAAGACCTTCCAATATACGTTAAACCTATGACCTCGAATAAATTGCAGACCCAGTCGTGTAGTTGACACCTCAAGACCGTCACAGTACTTTAGGTGATTTCTGAGCTCTTACTTTACAGTAATCACAACAAAATATGAACCAAGTGTTTCTAACGAAGAAAGAAAGTATAACTGAAGGACAGAAAAGATTAATGTTGTAGGACGAAGCAGTCCCGAAATCCAGTAGACTACAGGAACTATAATGTAAGATCCCTTAGTTCAAAATCGCCATGCTCTAAGAAATTAGGTAAATCAGGTATAATACCACCTAAAGTATTTAGCACAATTCAGCACCGGATATGTAGACTTCGGAAGAACTTCTACAAAATAGTATGTACGTAGTCACCGTGATAATATGGATGTAGAGTAAATTTAATTTTATTCATAGCAAAAGTTATTAAATAAGATGATGTTGGGCTATTAATAACATTTAGATGTTTCGAAAATAGAAATAACTGAAATCGTTTCAACATATTTTCAAATATTTACAAAACACTCATCCGTTGTCTTATCTTTTCATTTGGATAAGCAAAATGTTTATTGCGACTCTTTCCCAAATCAAAATTCCACATGACTCATATTCAGATAGAGTATGAACAGATCAGATGTCAGAAATACTAATACAGGCAGAAGTTGATTTTAAGACTAAATTGGTCAACATTAAAAAGTATATTATTTCATTTAGATGAGGAAAAATTACTGGAAGTTTAGTTGATGAAACACGATAAGTATCTACAAGACTGAACTAGTGTTTACCAAAGGATAAGCAAAATAATAATTTGGTGAAATGTGTAAAGTCTGTTAATCACTCACTTAGTTTGATTGATGTTAATCAGCTCACAGCATGCTACATATTTATCTTTGTAAAAAACATATGCATAAAGGGTTCTGAACAGCTTCTTTATCATAGTATTAATTCACACATTAGAGCGCCTTTAAAAATCTGAATATTGAATTCTAATTATATTTACATTAAATAACAGTGTAGTTTCACTAGGCTAAGATGCTTTAATATTTGAGGGCTACAGCAGGTCAAAAAAGTTATTTGGTAACATAGACCGTCTAACGCTGCGCTACACCACGCAATAGACACTCTATTCACTATAATACAGTGACTAGGGAATTTCCCTGGAAATTTTTTGCCAGTAATTGATTTGTCTGAAATTTTGACAGTAGGTTGAAAATAGCATAAAAACAAAACTTATTTTGCCCCAATGTGTGATCTAAGCCAGGAGGTGAAAGTCACCTTTTTTAGCAGGTGGAAATTAAAATGGTAAGAACAAGTGCACAAATCGATAGAGGGATGAATTCTAAGTAAAAAGTTCTCTACAAACATTTTTCGAAAAATCAATAATTTTTCAGTTATTGATTGAAAATGATCATTTTTCGTCAAATAAAACTCATTTTTCGGCGTTTCTCCTCGAAAGTGGAAAAATTTACGTTCTACAAAAAATTCTCATAAATAAAATGAATAATAAAAAAAGGAAACGTTTGTTTTTCTTATTTATGTAGGGCCAATAGATGTTATGATTCGACTGGTTGAAGATCAGTTCTTATCCGATGGCCTCTAAATTTGCAGTGTTTAAAGTGAAATAACTCATAAAATTCATGTTTTAGAAAAATATCCACTAAACATTTTTTGAAGTGCTTCAAAAAATCTTCAAAATAATATGGATTTTAAGCTATTAGCATAATAATTGACGTACTTATGGTTAAAGAAGCACCTAATTGATTTTTATTTTTCTTAATATACTGCAATAAAACTTATATTTTCCACCAGATTTGAAATTAGAAGCTATCCTTCTACAATTTACTTTATTTAGATGCTTATAAAATTACCTGAAACTTTAAAAATAATAACAATAAAGATTAAATTTAAAAAATTACAGTTTTTTGACAAATAACAAAAGTACAAAAAATGTTAGAGAGCAAAAATTTAGCATGTTCCCCGTAGAACATTTTACTTTTTTATTTCCATAGCACAAGAATTAACCGAGATATCACGGTTAGAGGGTAGCCGTCGAGAGTGGAGACAATGTTTTTCAAGCACTTCAATCTAAAAAAATCCCGAAAACAACGCCTTAAAAAATACTGAAATTCGAGGATTTCGAATTTTGACGATATCTTTAAAGTTAAGAAAGTTATCGTTTAAAGTTAAGGAAGTTATCATACTAAAACTGATGTCATTTCCACGAGTTAGTATATTCAAACAGTAGCAAACTAGCTCACAGAGACTCGAAATCGGGAGTCATACTGCATATAATGTCTTTTCATTTCGATTTCTACGACAAAGAACTCGTAGGTTAACAAAAACTTTCAAAGAAATTTTGATACTATCATTTGGAGATTCAGTTCAGGGGAGCGCAACTCATAGAAGTTTTCGACTAGAAGCAATATATTGTTTTGCGTTCAATTGTTTCAAAAATCTCGAAAAGATAGTTTTATATAAGGTTGTCGAAGACAAACGAAGTTTTATTTCGGGGCTGATTTTTAAATATGGCTTGTTTAAAAGACAATTGATGGTGTCAGAGTGCTGGCTTATTTTTTAAATCAGCTTTAAAAACAAAATTGCAGACGTATATAAACTTTGGCAAACTTTAAAACATGCTGGTACTTTCTTGGGTAACTCTGTCTAGCTTTAAAAATTAGATTCTGAAAGCGTGAATATTTCTAAATACAACGAGAGGTTGAGCTTAAGCATCTGTGAAAAAAATAACTGTTTTATTACACTATAACGGTACGTATCTCTTGATGACAAATTTTGCTTCTTTGGGTACCGCTGCTATTTCGAATTATTGATAACTGCGACAAAGGTGCAAGCTAATGCCGATAATTTTTTTATTAAAACCTTAATTTTAAGAGAATATCATGCTTCAGTTTTATACCGGGCGAAGTAAATAAATACCGCAATAATTTTTCGATTTTAGCCTGATTCCTTGTTCAATAAAAATCAAATCAACTTTATAATTTGTTGATAGTTCCGCATGCACCATTATATGGTTATTGAACTTGTACCTTTCACTAAAGAAACGGTTTATGGTGTTTGTTTTTTTTTTAGTTGAAGGATATATGCAACCTATAGTTTTGTGCTGTTGTTAAGGAATTTATAATAAATCATTTTTTGTCAGTAAACCAAAAGATGGAGATATCTCCTACTTCTGTACATTTTAGGGTTCCGTATATACAATATACGGATACCCTTATAATATCACTCCGCATTTCAGCCTCTTGCACATCACAGCAATTTTCTACAAAACTACTGGACGGAAAAGGTTGAAATTTGGTACCAGTATGTTGTGTGGTGACTCGATCAGGAGTACATATCGTTAAGAAATTTTTATATTAAGAGTACCTCTGGGGAAAAAACTAAAAAAATAGTCGAAACTATAAGAAGTAAAATTTTGAAAAAAAATAGAGACATTGCGGGTCACCTGAGTTTTACCAGAGAAAATAAAGAGTATCCTCTACTATTAATTTTTAGGGGGCAAATTACAGCATTAAATGGAAAATATAAAATTAAAATTGTTTCTAACACATCATGTAATATATCAAATTAAAGAATGGCGAAAACAAATATATTGTTTTTTACATTTTTAAAATTAATTATTTTAAAGATATTATCAAAAATATAAAATTTTTTACCCATTCCCCCTACCTTATCTGCGAAACTATAAGCCGTAAAATTTTGAAGAAAATTAGAGATATAGGGCATCACCTGATTTTACCGGAAAAATAAAGAGAAACCCCTAATATTAATTTTGGAGGGCAATTTACAGAACTAAATGAAAAATATAAAATTAAAATTGTTTATAACGCATCTCCTAATATAACAAATCAAAGGGCTCATTATGAAGTATCCTAATATATTTTTTCATATTTTTAAAATAAATATTTTAAAATATATTAACAAAAATATAAACAAATACCAATTCTCCCTTTATTCCCCACACTATAAAACCTTTTTTGGTTTACAGGAATAATACGAAGAAATCCCTAATATTAATCTTGGAGTCCAAATTATCTAATAAAAAAATATTTTTTAACGCATTATGCAATACATCAAATGAAAGGGCTCATTATGAGGAATACAAATATATATTTTTCATATTTTTAAAATTAATTGTTTACAGGAAATTAAGAAAAAAGTAACAAAAATTCTCATTTTTCCCTTCATTTCCGAAACCGTATTACCCAAAACATTGAAAATAATTGGGGGTACTGGGGCTCACTTGAAATTTATAAGAAAAATTAGTAGAAGACCCCAATATTAATTTTGGGGACAAATTATAGAATTAAATGTAAAATAAAAAATAAACTTTCAAACGCATCATGTAATGTAATATTGTTACGAAATTTACCAAAGTCGACCCTGTTTCATTTCAGTACGACAACGATCGCTGGGATATAAAAAAAAGCTAGAAGGTTCGGACGGGAGAAAAACTTATCTCGATCATAACTCGACAACTGTAAAATTGACACTGGATTATACTAGAGAATTCGATGCTGATTTTAAAATGAGGACCCATCCTCGCAGTAGTTAGTTAGTGGAGCGAAGAGCTTATATGTAAAATTGTTGTTGTGATATTTGAATCAGCTGTTGTATATTCGATGTAAATAAAAGTTCTTGAAAAGTGAAAGTGAATATTAGTTTTATAGTTTTAAATTGAACCCACGGACTATATTGCAATATATCAAATAAAACGCTCATTATGTGAATTACAAATATATCATATTTTTAAATTTGTTTAAAACATGTTAACAAAAATATTAAACATCGACTTAATCCCCACTTTAGAAACAACACTATCCTAAATTTTATGAAACTGAAATATTAGAGTCTTGAAGGTGTCCAACTCACAATTGACCAAACTATTTAAAAGGTTACGACACCCTAATAGACTCCTAGCTTTTACTTCAGGAGCAAGTTTAAATTTGACAATTAGTGGAACGCTTAGACTAGCTACAGGCCTTTTGTCAGGGCTAACTGCCAAATTCGAAATTCCCAGAATATTTTTTAACGGTGTGTCCCACGTAAACAATCTTTGCGCTGTGCGAGCCCTACGTTGGGTCAAAATGACAGGCACAAGCTGAAACTGGGGGCGAAAATAAACCAACTGAGTTATCAGACAATATAAAATCGCTACAAACGTACTAATTTCATTGAGGACCCAATGAATGCTTTGTATCTGTGTACGTGAGACAGGCTATATAACCCCATCAGTTAGATAAATCGAAATAATAGCACCATAACTACGGTACTTGAGTTCTTTCACTCCTCGGACACCTGCCCCCTTTGCCCCTGGCAATTGTATTTGGTCAAACTTCTTGACAAAATTGTAAGTTTTTGAAGTGAAAACTTCTTTAGCGGCGCTGAGCACTTTTTTTTGTATGGATAAAAATTTCCAAACTCGCGTCAGGGTCACGTGATGCTGATCGAAAAAGCGTAAGATTGAGCGGAAGGGAGAGGAACTAGTATCTCCCACTCTTTCTACCGTGCCTGAGTGTGTTGCTCCGTTTAGGCGGCACAGGGCGCTTGCGCGAATGTCCGTGTGTGTTTATGTACAGCGTGCAACGCGTATCTAAGGATGGTGACAGCTGTCGGCTTGACTGTTGTGTAGTAACCACATTGTTGTGTATTCGTATATGTGAATTGTTTAAATGATGGAAATTGAACAAAGTGCATCTATTAATGAAAAAAGTGATGATGAAGTAGTGAAAGAAAATGAGTGAGTACTTTATAAATATACTAGATGAAAAATATACTAGATGAAAAACTCTTACTTGGCTTTAGCCCGTAACTGCCGTCAAGAAAACCAGCTATAAGCTGAGCACTATAAAACGTAAAAAAACGAATAATAATAATAGTAATAAATACAATTTTAATAATAAGATTAGGTTTCGATCGAGTCTGTATTTACACATAATAGATGTAATATTTGTAATATGTTTATACTTTATAGCATTAACCTACATTTTCATGACACCACAATAAGCCCATTTGCGGTGTAGGTTTACCAAAAAAATAATTTCGAATAAAAATAAATGAAATAAGATAATAATAAATAATCGGTGTAGGTTTTTCAGAGAAAGAAAAAAAGAACGAAATCGAGAATACCAAAGGGCATTTCGTCAGCGTAAAAAAAATTTGGAGCAAAAAGATTCGAAGGAAATAAAAGAAGCAGGAAAAAGAAAAAGACATCGTGAGAATCAAAGGGTATATTATCAACGTACAAAAGGTTTAAAGAAAAATGTAGAAGAATTGTTCCAAAAGAAATTGGATGATTTGCAAATGTAATTAAATTTCATATTTTATTAAATATTATAATATAAATATATGATTCATATTTTATTATTATTTTATTTTACGATTTCTTTGTTTTTTCGCAGAAAAAAAAAGAAATTGGACAGTAATCAAGACCAAGAGAATGTTGTGCAGTGCAGGGCTTCTTAAAATTTAGAAAATGAAAAGCTCGCACAAAATCACTTTCTAACCCAACAACATCGTATATATGAAGAGAGTCACGAATGCATTACCCCTGAAGTCATTCTACACAGAACTACAGATATTCCAGATGAAGGTTGTCTTTTCCACTAACTCATTCGTGTTCTGCAACTTCAAATTTCGACTTGTGATTTAAGAAGACAATTACGTGATTCACCTTATTTAAACTCTTGCCACAATCCACAGGACATATTCTCAAGTAACAATGAGTATGGAGATTTGGATTGTTTATACTTGTTTGCAAAAATTTACAATCAAAATATTTGTGTGCATTATCACTATTTCAACGTAATTTCAAAAAATGAAGATACTATTTTCTGTCATTTTGTAGCAAATAATACAGATAATTGATTCATCTTGATCTCGATTCGTGAGCTGCACTTTACGCCTTACTTCTCTGATGATGAAAAGAACAAAGAAGATGAAAGAAATCAAAAGCTGAAAAACAAAGAATATTCTAAGCGATATCGAGATAAAAAAAGAACATCAAATTTACAAACAGGCCCATCCGCCAAAGATGTGCTGGATTGCAGGTTTGTCTACTGAAGGTGTGCCATATGTTCCACCAGTTATCGGTAGTTCCCAAATTGCAGATGTATTGTCGAGAGATGTACCTTCAAGTCTATCAAGACATCCTAACTACGATTCTATCGAAGATGCGAGTGCGTCAAAGGCATTTTCGTTCTCAAGTTGTTGAATCATCTCCACCTAATATACATCTTCAAACATATTCTGCTTTTCAACAGAGTTCTTCTGCTCATCGACAATTTGAAAATGATTTTGTTGAAAATAGCTTTGGTTATGATTGTGACATTTGTGACCGACTGTGGTTTAGGAAAGATTTGAAATATTTGCAGAATACCGACGCAACTCCAAAAATTAAATTTATAAGAACATTGCTCTCAAACATTGCTATACTGAAAATAAAAATATGTTCGACTTGCTTTACAGCAATTCAAAAGGAACGTATCCCACCACTATCAGTTTACAATGGATTTAAATATCCACCACATCCAGACTGTCTTAAAGACTTTCCTTTGGACTTGATAACCGAAAGACTTATATCTCCAAGGATTCCATTTATGCAAATTCGAAGGCTTCGGCATGTTCACCGTCAATATGGAATATACGGGCAGGTGATAAATGTTCCAATTGAAGTCAACAAAATGATACATCAGTTACCAAGACAAGTGGATGATGATCATGCAATAACAGTTCACATTAAAAGAAAAAAAAATCACAAATCTAGATACTTGTATGGTATAGTGACCAAGAGAAAAATAAAAGTGTGGTTACGATATTTGAAAGATACTCGTCTTTACAAGTCCTACGGTGTTTTAGTTGATGATGGTTTTTTGAACGATAAAAGTTATGACGTTGAAGATGAAATCATATTTGATGAAGATGGCGACAATGATATTTTAGAACAAATACCCATTGAGGAAAGTTTAATCGCACAGCAGCAAACATTGATGTGGAACGACGATATGTACCTGAGAATCGCTCCAGGCGAAGGTAGATTTTTATTTTGTCTTCATGTTTCTTTAATTTATTGAACAAGAAGATACATAATATGTATTATTTACTTTTGCTTTCATTTTTAGGTAATGCTCCAAAGAGTTTGTTATTTGACGAACATGCTGAAGAATTATCTTTTCCACAAATATACTTGGGGCAGTTCAGAGAATTTAAGAATGCGGTCACACCCTTCATGATGGCTACGAGTGAATTAAGGAGATCTGATAGACGTGGAGTAACCCCTCAACACTTATTGTACATGGCTATGAAAATAATGAGAATTAGAATTAGGGACTCTCTTCATATTGCATTCAAGCATGTCGGCCAAGATATTGCAATAACAAAAGAGCAAATACAATCTGACGATTAAATTCACGGCTGCATTGAAACTAATTTGGCATTCCTTCGATCTATTCCGAATTCAGCATACTATTGGGCAGAAAGGAAAAGAGATCTTTTTGCTATGATTCGTCAATACGGCAAGCCAACTGTTTTCTTTACTATAAGGGCTAATGAAATTGGATGGCCTAAATTATTACAATTGTTACATAATTTGAAAAATAATGCGAATATATCGGTTGAAGAGGCTGCAAATTTGCATTTTATTGAAAAAAGCACTCTTATTAATGAAGATCCCGTAACATGTGCTATATACTTCAAAAAATTAGTCGAAATTATTTTTAAAATATTACCATCAAAAAGGCACAGTCCTTTCAAAAAATATAGGATTTTGCATTACTTGAAGAATTGAATTTCAACATCGAGGTAGTCCGCACGCGCATATTTTAGCTTGGCTTGATAATGCCCCAGAAGACGCTCTTAACAAAGATTATAATAAAGCTATCGATCTTATCGATTTTTTGATATCAGTATCTGCTGCCGAGGCTTCTGGTGATATCCGATTACAAACTCACAAGCATACCTTTACTTGCTATAAAGGTATAGCATCGAGACGACAACAAAAATGTAGATTTGAAGCTCCGTTTATGCCGGTTAAGAAAACCATGATTCTGACGCCTATGCCAGATACAGAAAATGGTTTCCAGCAGTACAAGGCTAAATATAGTTCAATCCGAAAAAACTTGGAAAAATATGAATACAGTGGTTTTCAATCTTTCTACGATGAAAATAACATTGCTTCAGATGAAGAATATGTCAATATTATTCGAGCAGGAATTAATAGACCGCAAGTTTTTCCTAAACGTGAACCATGTGAAAAGTGGAATAATCCATTTAATCCCTTCATATTCAACGTCGTCAGATCCAACACTGATTTCCAATTTATAACTGAAGAATATTCTTGTGCAGCTTACGTGGTCGAATATGTTAACAAAACTAACAGAGGTGTTAGCAATTTACAAAGACAAATAATTGCAATAATGGATGAACATCCTGAGTTTAATTTATTTGACATGACTAAAAGTATTAGCATTAATCTTTTGAACCACACTGAGATGTCGAGTCAAGAGGCTGCATGGCATCTATTGAGAGAACCAATGTCAAAGAGTTCAACCGTTATTATATACCAACCATTTGGCCGGTCGAAAGGCATAGAATAAAGAAGACAATGAAAGAATTAAGTGAATTAGAAGATGATTCGATCGACATATGGAAGTAAAATTGGTTCGACAAGTATGAGAAGAGACCTGAAGATTTAGCAGGTATTTCTCTTGCTCAATTTGTTGCAAAATACTATAAAAATAAAGAGGGTAACTATGTACTCAGGGAAGAACCAAAAGTTATACGATATCGCAATTATGATATGGGTACAGACTACAATGAGTATCGGAGAGAAATGGTTACTTTGCACCTTTCGTTCCGTCATGAAGAATCGGAAATTCTTGCAGAATCGCGATATCTTCAGTTATACGAAGAAAATGAGGCACTTATTCTAGATCGAAGAAAAGAGTTCGAATCGAATCTTGAGATTGAAAAAACATTGCAAATCTGCTGGAAGTTATGTCGCGAATCTGTTTCTGATGATGAAGAGGAGATAAACGACGTCGTTGGTAGAATTATATAACAATCCAAACGCAGATTTAAATGATGATTTACGACTTGCGTTGTTTGATAAGCTCGGATCAATTGCTAGAAAGAAAGATAATATCTTACCTTATCCAGAATTTTATGGGCTTATGCGCAAAGCAAACGAGGAACAGCGAGAAATTTTGTTTCACACTATACATCATTTAATATCCAACGACGAGCCAATGCAAAAACCGTTGTTGATATATTTGACTGGGCCAGCTGGTAGTGGTAAAACGTTTGTAATAAAAGCACTCATGGAGATTTATAATAGATTTTCCGACACGGATGGAATTTTCAACGCATACATTGCATGTGCTTCAACTGGAAAAGCTGCTACAGCCATAGGTGGAACAACGGTACATAATGCTTTAAGTATATCACTCTCAAGGCTGTTGCCAGTCAACATCGAAAAAGCTCATCAGTACAGAGCGCTATTTGAGTTCATTAAGGTTATTATCATTGACGAAGTAAGCATGGTTTCAGCAGAATTATTAGAACAAATTAATGAACGTTTGAAGCAAATCACTGGCTTGTTTACAAAAGCTTTTGGTGGATTGGACGTGATCCTTATCGGAGATTTGCGCCAATTACCCCCTGTAAAAGCCACGCCGATCTTCAAGCAAATTAAAAAAAAATTACTGGTGAATCAATTTGGCGGAAATTTCATCAATTCGAACTCAAGAAGGTAATGCGCCAAGAAAATAGACTCTTTTCTGCCATTTTGACAAAAATCGGTGATGGTTCCATTCTAACAGAAGAAGAATTAAATATGATAGAATCCAGATTTGTAACTAAAGAACACGCACAAGCAGAATGTCCGGAAGGAACTAGACGGTTAACGAATACAACAGTACAGTTTTGAACAGTTTTGAAAATAAAATTGTTTCATTGGCATCGGATGCTTTCATTGGTTGTCATAATGCAGAGCAAGAAAATTTTGTAAAACAGAAGTTACATAAGATGAAACCGGACGAGACTGGTGGATTACCTTATGAACTAGTTCTAGTTCCTAACCGACCCTATATGATAACTATGAACATAGATGTAGCTGATGGTTTATCTAATGGCACTGTAGGGAAATTACTACTCATAGAATATGATGAAATCATAAGACTTTGGTTCAAATTTTCAAAATCCGTTGGTCAAAAACGTGTAGCAAAATTTAGAAGCGACATTGCACGCTTGGAAATCGACAAAGACGCTGTTCCAATTTCTTTACAATCATCGTCAATACCACTCAACAAAAATAAAACTATAGCAGCAAAAAGAAAACATTTTCCGCTGATTTCGGCTTTGGCAATGACAATTCACAAATCCCAAGGAGGTACTTTCGATGCTATTGTTTATGAATACAATCTTTCTCATTCAAGAGAATTGGTGTACGTTGCGTTATCAAGAGTAACTAGTATAGAAGGTTTGTTTTTAGTCACTGAAAAAAACGCAAGGACGAGCTGGAAATTTCATCATGGCAGAGTAGGAAACGCACAGGTGGAAGAGTCAGACGCAACAAAAAATCAAAAGAGGTCAACAACTCATCGACAAGATTTATCAATTGAATTAAAACGATTACATGAAAAACCTTTGCAAACTATCACCAAAGCACTTCTAGATTTTATTTCTAAGAATAATAGATTGTCTATTTTTTCATTCAACTGTCAAAGCTTACGTGCGCATGTAGATGATCTAGCAATTGACGCTCTTGTTAAAAAGATGAATGTGCTAATTTTATCAGAAACTCATATGGGTAACGATAAAATAATTGAGATTCCGAATTTCAACTTTGTTGCGAGTTTCAGAAGAAATTATCGTCCAGCGGGAGGAGTAGCTATATATCAAAATAAGAACTCAATTCATTATTGCACAAATTATATGGATGTGCATGTGAAATACAATACCATGTTTAATGCTACTTTCTGATGTTGATGATATTTGTATAAGTCGTTGCCACTCTGGTGATAATCAGTTCATTATTATGGTTGCTGTTTACATCTCTCCAAATAAGTCTTTGCGTGTTATACGAGACTTCTTGTACGAAAATTTATTTATTTATTCTCATGACGCATCTGCATTGCTTCAAAAAAAAATTGGAAAAAGCTTTGATAAATTGCCAATGATTTTGAGTGGAGATTTCAATATAAACTTTGCAGACGATAAAAATCAATGATTAATTGAATTTTTAAATAATGAATTTGGTTTAACTATGTCAAATGATCGCAATTTTAGCACAACGAAATACAAAACTACTATTGATGCGATCTTTATTAGACACTTAAATAGGTTCGAATCAAAACTGTTTGTTTCTTACTTCAGCTATCATAAACCGATTGTATCAGTTTTAGAAATTTGCGACGATGATTCTGGTAATAACGATGGTGAAAAAGTCGTCGAAATTATGGATGGAAGTTGAGTTTTCTGAGAGATAAAATTTAATGTAATATATTAATAACGATATAATATTATAAATAATAACATATAAATTGTTATATTTGTGTACGATAGCGCAATAAATAAACATTGTATTCTACCTCATAAATGATAGTACTTTTGTACTTATAATTAAACACAACGTTAATATTGAAGTTTTCACTTCTGCCGGCACTGCCGGAGTGCTACCGGTATTTTTTTTATTATATCGCGTAGCAACAAAATATAGCAGAACTCGCCATGTATCCCTCTTAAATTAGCTAATACCATTTTCGAAGCTATCAATTCTAATTAGCAGCTATGCCCAACGAAGCGAAATTTGTCATTACAACTAGTAAAGTTTTACAAAATAAGATAAATTAGCTATCAGGATGTTAAAAGATACCTACCTTTACCTTGTCATATGTCAGTTTTTTTTACCGATTCTCTTGCGCTCATTTTACTCAGAAATATACAAGCTTGCAGAATCTTACTTACTTACTATCAAAATTTAGACTCGTCTGTCACTTTATTTTTAAAACTGATTTTAAAAATAGATGAGATTATTGTCTCCTAAACAAGCCAACTTTAATTTAAATGGGCCCACAAATAAAATAAGTTATAACATGACAATATAATTCCATTTTTTTAACAATCCTATATGATTTTACTTTTTATTTGTTCCATTAACTTAATTGCAATTTTTATATTTAATTAAAAATAAATACATACAAACTACTCATAACTTGTCTCATAAACTTAAATATTATATACATATCAAACTTTTTTGGTTCACTCAGCGTTAAGTGTTTGTGAGAGTTTGGTGTTAAGATAAAAAATTTTGTGTTTACACATCTGTGACACAACAAAGGTTTCACAGCTATTTCAGTTTATGTATTATAAATAGAAGAACGGCTTTATATAATAATTATTAAGCGCACTTTAGGGTATAATTTTTTAATAAACCAAAATAAGCAAATTTCATTATTTCCGTTTTGAAATGAACGGTCGTAAATAGGCGACCAAAATTTGTGTTTATGATTGCTTACTTTTGGCAGCATATTTAAAAATCTATATATATATTCGTATTCGCTAATTTCGAAAATCGGACATTCGTTACATCTATACCATATACCTTATTTTTCTGTGTAAGAATCAGAGAGCAGTATATTAAGAGTCTCTTCCTTTGTAAAAAAATGATAAAGTTTAATAAATAAATACAGTAAAATCCAATTAATATATGATACCAGCACAAAATTTGCTTTTCGTTCTAATAAAAAATTTAATTTTTTGTTTGAGACTGACAAACTAGAATTCCGCAGAATAGATCAACATTACCAAGTTTACTGATTGTGTAGAAAGGGAGTATGATGTGAATTGTTGGATAAATATAATATTAATTTTAAGCCACGGTTTTGTCACTTTTTCCATCAAGGTGTAATGAAATATATATATATATATATATATATATATATATATATATATACATGTGGGACGCATAGTTTGAGGACAAAATTTCAGATTATAGTATACTTCGGGGACATTTGTATACTTTGGGGACGGTCCCCAAACTGTTACATGTCTAACGCATACTTTGAGGACATTTCGAAAGTAGTTATATTACGCATATTTTGAGGACAGTTTCAATAAATTTATATCTTGCATATATTGAGGACTTTAATATGTAATATAAATAGGAATAACAGATGGCGATACCATGTCATATTCATTGAATAAAAATATTAGTTTGTAAAAGGCGAGTTTGAGAACTTGGAATTTGTGTTACTTATTAGTTGTTGTCTTTGTAAGTTAAAACCAATACAAATAAGTAAATTATGAATTTATAGATTTATTGCATAATAGATTAATAAAAATATACAGTTTGAGCACATATTTTGCCATATCAAAGTTTATTATTGTTACATAGTAAAAAATTTTTAATTGGACAAAAATTTAATGACTGAGTTTTAAGTTAATACTATAAATTAGTTTCAAAGATCCTTTAAGGCAATATCGTAATAGTCAGCTGGGGTAGTAGATACTTACATGCTGAGGTATTGGCCGGTTAGGCAATTGTGGAATAAAACGCATTTAGAAGTTCGCGGAAAGGGTATCTCCAAGAATGACTTTGTAAAAGCAGATCTGAATAAATATGTAGTCTAGGCAATCATTTCGTGAAATTGTTTAGTTGGTAGGTGTAAACAAAAATCGTCAATGGAGATGATATATTTGTTTTAAATATTTGGTACGGATATGTTTCTCATTCTTTTAACAGAACAAATTATGAAATATCAATCAGTATTTTTTTTAAATTAAGTACTGCCGTAAAATATTCTATAAAAATAGTTGTCTTGCTATTTAAATGAATTTAGTGTTTGGCATTATGTAGTTTTTATAAAGAATTTTATTTTGTTAATGAGGAAAGGCAACTAAATTTTGAAATCAGTAAGAACTTGGTTTCAGAGGTATATATTAATTGAAATAACGAATACATGAATTAGATATATGGCGTATTTTCGGGCACGAGATTATAGTTCGCGGAAGGACTGTTTCAAAGAAGGGCGCCGTAAGAGGAAATTTTTTTGCTAAAAATGTATTTTTATTTGATATTAATGTATGGGAATGGAATAAAATCGTTAAATAACAAAATGGGAAACTCTTATTTTTGTAAATGCGTATTATAGTCAGGGCTAATTGTTATTTAACCAATTTAGTGTGAATACAATAGCTGATCAATATGAAAAGAATTTGTTGATTATCAAACAAATTTTTAAAAAAAGTCACTATTCATTGACTGAGTGAAATATAGGTAGGTATCTAGTGGCGATATGGTGTTTTTTATGAAGACTTGGAAATTTGGTCTGTTATTTTTTTTAATACTCGGCAAAATAGGTTTCATTTACATTCAACTTATGTTCGATGCCTTAACAACACACTTTTTATATATTATCCTGATGCAAAAATAAATGAATTTATTAACCACATTTTGCATTTTTAGTTATATTAATTACACTTCTATCTAATTTTGTTTTTGTGCTGCATGCGTTTATTAAAATATGAAAACTGTTCTGAAATATGTTCCGCTAATACTCCCTCAAGTGATATTTTAATTTTTTGACAGATTATTCACAGATTTCAACTGCTCTTTGAATAATACCTTAAAAAATACGAACTTCTTCAGAAGACCTTTATTTATCACAGTATGAGTATCAGTCGACTCAAGTTTATGGAAATTCATTTTAAGGAGTACATATTTTCGTAAGTTACATTTACTGGAAAATCGCAAGCATTATTCAGGTTTATCAATATTTTTACTGAACCTCAAGATAAAAAATTATAAATAGTTTTCATCAGCTGCTCTTCATTCAAAGAAACGAAATCTAGAAAATATGTAATAGATATTTAAGTGCTTGAAATTTTAATTGATATCAAATAATTAAAATTCTGACATCCAGGGGTTTTTATATCTCATAATATTATATTAATTTTAACCTTCTACATTTTTTAAATTCTTTTTACACCCCGACGCAATAAGCGTGGTGTTATAAGTTTAAGGTGTGTATCTGTTTATTTATGTATCTGTGTATCTGTATGTGGCACCGTAGCTCCTAAACGAATGGACCAATTTTAATGGGATTTTCGGAAATGAAAGCAAAGGTGATCGAGATGGTTCTTAGCTATAATTTACGAAGATTTGTTCTTAATTTTGAGGCTCATTAGCTCATTTCCGACTTGACAAAATGGTCTTACTAAGAACTGTGTTTAACTCTTCCTAATCGACTGGACGGCTTTTCATGAAATACCTTGTGTGTGTTGGTGTGGGTCCCCGGATAGCTTATATTCACAATTGGACCAGGTAGGTGGCGCAGCAATCGGTTTCTTGAACTCCTAAATTGCTGTACTGATTTTAATGAAATTTTTTATGTGTTTGAGGGGGCCTGGGTGGTTTAGATTCACAATTAGATCAGATAGATGGCAAACAGATCATATTCTAGGAATATATTTTTTTGAACATTCAAATAGCTGGACAGATTTTCTGTGTGTAGCAGGTACGCACATATGAGTAGTTGTAGGTAGTAGGTACAAAATCCAAACGTAACAAGTCTAGAATATGAATGTCTTTTACGATAAATTGGTTCATCTGGCAATCCTGATATTCATGGCCAAATGGCGATTAAATTTAAATTTTGACATTTCAATCACTCAGAAATGTGGTTAATCTATTTTCAAGATTTCTATTAGATTTGAAAAAAAAAAATGTCAAAAGTGTATTTACCTAATATTAATTAACAATGGGTGATTCTTACGTCTTTATATGTTCTATACAAAATGGAAATCATCATGGGTTACTAGGTATGGGTGTTTAACTCACATTAATAAAAATATACTGAATCGTAAGATATATTGTAATTTAAGGTTTATCAATATTTACTTACGTATTGTTATTATTTATAACATAATAGTACTTCACGTTTTTACAAACTTCTGAGTTAGTTTCTTGCATTTTCTTCTTACGAGTTGAAATCGTAGCTGTAAAATGTCTGAATAAAGATTCTAATTTCAATTATACTCACGTAAATACACTTTCAGAATACCTACTGTAATTATTATTTTCCAATCAAAAATATTATTTAATATAATTTTAAAATGAATCTGATATTGAAAACATACCGAAAAATTTTAAGTGTAAATATATTTAATACGTGTATTTCATTAAAAGTTAGTTTTGGGTAGGTTCGCTCTTTTAAATTATTCAGTTTTGGATACATGATCTACCAGTTTTCTAACAATTTTGGTAACTTATAGTTAATTAATAACATAGCTGACGTTAAAGTTGGTAACCTACAAATCGCTCTATCATGGCGGCAGTCTGTGGTCAAACCACTGAGTTAACACTGATGTTAGATTAGTTCTCAAATGACTACACATGGCAGTGACTGGGTAACGCTCTATCATATCATCAAGTGATGACCATCTTTTACTGTCCAGGGTCTGAAGTTGCCTATTGTTCAATAGGAAAATAGTCAGTGTTGTGGAACAGTATTGGTTTTTCAGAAAACTACTATTAATTTTCGTATAAATTATTTTTTGTAAATTTTTGTTGTGATTATAATAATATCGTTAACCTAATATTATTTTTACAAGAGTTCGAAGGTGTGTTGTAACAAATCATCAATCAGAAGACAATAAAAAAGACATTAAAGATTAGAGTTTTCATTGAGTTGTTTGTCATCTCTATATATGAAATGGTTTTATGTTTTCTTAGGTCCGATAATTATTTCGAGCATGTTTCATAGACACTATTACATTGGTAATGTATAGGACATATTTATATAAAAATAAACCGAAAATAATATACACAAATTAAATATAATTACGTCAATTATGTATCTAAATTAATCCAAATGAAATAATGAGGATAGCTAAGGTCTTGCCTACTTGTATAATTGCGCCTCGACTTTATTTCTTTAGATATATAACCCTTGACAAAAAATCTCAATAATCTTCAAAGTTCAAACACAAAATTTTAATGAATTCTGGTCGAATTTCGACCACTGGGCTATACCGTTAGTATTCTTAAATCCTCGTTCATCTAATATGTACTTATAAAGAGCACTAACTTTAAACTTGAAATAATAATGAAGTAAGCATGCAAATTTTTCTTAAATATTACCTACCTACGTATTCGTTTATTATCCATAAAAAGCCTTTTGAAATATTTTATAACGTTTGTCTCTATTATTATAGGTGTAGCATATAGTGCCATTTTTGCATATGTATTTAAGTGGACTGTAATTTATATGAGGTGTTGATTCAAGTTATACAATTTTGGAGAAGTTAAAACTTTATAGTGCATAGAATGTTTCCAGTGTATAAATATGTAACGGTACAATTTACAATTATTAAGATAAATTAGGCAGACTTACCAGAAAGGTAAAAGGGTGTATGTAAATACTATATGTAGATCCAGTATGTAGTTACGTCCATAAAATGTGCACATATGTCACGGACCGTAAAAATTATATTTTCGAACTGTTCGGCACGAGAGACGATGCGAAAGTCTCGTTGACCCATTCAACGAGGAAGTATGTGGTTTTTTTCCAACATATAGTACAGGAAGAAAGGAAAATAATAGGAATTTAAGGATATCAAACCTAATTCCAGCAAATAAATAAATAATACATTCAGTCTAATGCACTTGAATATCCAATTTATATAACCCGCAAAAAACTAAATAAATATTCATTAAATAAACAATGAAGACGAAACAATAGGAATTAATTCTGTAATTAATCATGACTTATTTCAAGAGTTTGAAATATTTCTAAAATGTTTTCAAAAAAACTAATATGTTCGAGAAAAATTATTTTTAAGGTATTCATGAAATATTGTGAAATATTTCTGAATTTTTTAAATAATTTATGAAATTCTTGCATATTCGTAATAATTTCAGTAACATTTTAGTGAATTCACTTCTTGAAATATTTCGTGCATGTGTGGGGAATGCCTTAAGATATTTTTTCAAATTTGGCACTTTTAGTACACATATAAATACCGACATAGTTACGTGGATATCAAGGACATGAAGAATATACTACTCTGATTTGCAGAAAGGTTTCAATAAGAGAACACAAATTTAATGCAAGACGGGGAATAGACCAGGTTTTTGTAACTCTGTAAAATGATATACATTTTATAGTTGTTAATCCTACTCCGACTCCCTGTGTATCAGTCTACTATTAGGAGAAATATTTAATATATCCGTTGAAAATAAAATGTATAGGAGCTGCTAAATATGATTTAAAATTGCAACTATTAGAAATTGTGCACATAATATACAAAGTTTAAAACGGGACTTCTTTATATTTTAGCACATCTTTTTTTTTTTTCATTTCACTAATAACAATCTTATAAATAAATAAATAAATTTTAGTAACGTGGGCAATTGTAAATACATTTTAATGCTGCAAAATGGAAAGAAAGATCAAGAGCAATTATTTATTTCAATTCAGAATTCAAATCGTTTTAAAGCTCCGTATAATGAAAAATTCATTAGAACTGTCCAAGCTAATCACTAAACATACAATCTCTTAAAAATGAATTCTAGTTTCTTTTCATGTCACAAATATATTTCCAAGCATCTCTACAACACATTGTCTTACTTTAATAAGTCAATATCCCGAACAATACTAATATTAATCCAGTAATAAAAAAATGATGTAAAAAGAGCCTTTGCAGTTATGTATTAGCCAAAATTACTGCATATTTAACGAAGAAAAAGGTGTTCACGGAAGAATGGTTTAAGTATAAAGATCTCCTCTTAGCTCTTTGTTTGCAGAAATTTTCATTTAGAGAAACAATTACCTCATCTAATGTTGTCAGAAATCATATCACTTTCAGGTATAGATATGTTGAATGACATACCAACATATTTCACAAGTAGACAATTTTTTTTGTCCTTTTTAAATAATATCCATCTAGATATAAGGTTTTCTTTAGAAACTGGAAAAGATTGCTGTTTAAATTTCTTAGACCCTACTCTCACAAATAACTATTAAAAAAATCCTCGGTTAGTCCTACTTCTCTAAAATTAACACCATATAAATCCATGATACAAAGAGCTTTTACATTACCATTGTCAAAAAATTATTAGAAATTGATCTTAATGTTATTAGGTCGAGAGGTTATAATAACGGAATAAAAATAACTAAAACCTTATGTTAGGAAAAGAACAACAATTTGTAAATTACTTAATTTACCCCCTATTAAATACTCTGAACAACCAGTAAAATTAGGATCACTTATATATTTTGGAACTGTAAGAGAGAATATCTAGAATTTTATCTAGACAAAATATTAGAGTTACTTTTAAACCGCAAATTAATTTATCTAACCTATTATTTAATGCTAAAGCCAAAATCCCTTAATGATCAATTAGATGTAAGATGTAAACAGCAACATATTATATGACTTTTTCAAATAGCCAGTTTCCTGTCGCACGCTATATTTTTATTCAGAAACGCACATTGTTTTTTTACTTTATTAATTTATATTGTGTTTAAAATATAGTAGTAACATATAAGTGATATTATTACAAAATATTTAATTTCATCCATAATAATGATCGAATATCACAAAGTAGCGGCTTCCACCATTCGTTATCAACGTGATAAATTACTTATAGACGTAGGTATTGACTAGACAAAATATAAAACAGTTCTTCTCTCACCGGATGGAATTTTTAAGGAAGGTTTTTTGTACTACGCTGCACGTCGACAAACATTGCTGAGAAATAGGATCCCTGGAATTGTCGTAAAATTAAATAAAATGAAAACAACCTTATTTTTATCTAACCAAAGCCGTTTAGAATGTAACAATACTGACATTTGTTGTATTAAAAACTAGTAAATAAGTAAATTTGTATTAATGAAATCGTCGTCTGTTTATCACACACTATTTTATGCTTGATTTGAAATCAGTAAAGGGAACATCCACAAATTACATAAGATATTTTAGGGTGGGTGGGTGTCTGCTAATATCTTACGAAATCTTATAATGGGGGTAGGTGGGTATTTTATTTTACGCAAGATTTTGTTTAAATATTATTTGCCCATTATATATTATTAATGTCTATAGAAAAATTTACGATATACAACTTGATAAGCTTTTTCAAATATAATATAGTTATAACATTAACAATATTTAATTAATTATATAGGGTGTTTCTAACACAGGGTCCCAAACTTCTGCTGTGCATTGAACTCATTAAAATAAGCCAAGAGTCTCTATTCATGTGCCCTAAAACGCACCGTTAGGAAATTATATGCCCTTCAAAGGGCTCAAACAAAACTGTTTTTTTTATTTACCCACCGGTCTAAAATAATTATAAAAAAAGCATGGGTCTCACATATCTATTTTCGTTAAATAACATGTGCTACTCCGTATGTAAATCATTAGCGTCCTATTTAGGGTTCATAGACCGTATTTTTTTATATATTTTTTTTTTTCAATTTTCTCTCCGGGTTTAGAAAATCATATCAATTTTATGTAAAAAATATTATGTTTGTCCAAATCGATATTTTCAATGGTTTTCGAGTATATTGAGCTTGATAACTACTCTGCTTTTTATTAGGTCATAAATTACAAAAATGAGTTTACTATGACAAATAAAAGACTGACGTTGCCACAACGCTTAACAACTTTAGTTATTAATAAACCGCCAATTGAGCTTTGCAGTCTTTTATTAGTAAAAGTGGTGATTAGAAAACAAACAATTTTGTTTGAGGTCTTTAAAGTGCATATAAATTCCAAAAGGTGCGTTTTAGGGCACATGTTAATAGGGACTTTTTGGCTTATTTTAATGAGTTCTATACACACAATAAGATCTTTTTTGTAGGAGCATATATATCCTTCAAAACCATATTTCATTCCCCTTTACACACTGATTGGTTTATCTGATACAAGATTCCAAAGGTGAAAAATTAAATTGTAAAAAGAGATCAATAATTATGTGGAAAGAGTTTGAAAATTTGTAATCAGATCTTTTTTGTAGATAATTAATTTCCTTCGAAAATATGTATGCTTATATTTTTCAGATATATTGTTTAGAAGAGTGGAGTGAAACATGCGTGTAAAGTAAAACAATTCTAAATTCATGATGATAGACCATATTATTAAAATTATGCCTCAAAATTGGGCGTTAACGTTTGTGTTATCCTAAATAATATGAATATGAAATTGTGTCTTACAGTTTCTTACGTGGGAGTGGGTGGGGGATAGAAAAACGTCAAAATTCATCTTTCGGAAATATTCGTATATTCCCAATAAAAAAGTATTTCAGATATTAATATGTAATAATATTTTTCCCTGTAGTACTTTATGAAATAGTTATGTAATATTATACGATTTTTTGTCTTTAAAATGTGGCAAAATATTTTAAATGATTCTTGTCAGGGATATCCGTATATTTCAGGACCATTTTAGTCAACTTCATTTTTAACATGTTACATGAATGAGTGAGAAATGTCTGAAAATATTTTTCCTATTTCGTATTTCAGTACACTAACAAACTATTTAATGACTAAAGAGCAGACCCAAAGATGTGGGCTATGGGGGCGTTCGCACTCTCCAAGACCCTCAAGTTCCGTGAGTTTCTAAAAGCATGAAAAAAGTAGCAGATAATTCAATGTGTCCAAAACCCTAGTACAGGTTTCTCTATGGTTTTTCTCCCATTTTTACGAGTCGCCATTTCTAAAGCATGATGTGACCCTGTAACGTAAATATCAGTAACGTGAAGACTCTGATTTGCAGAATAAGATACGAATAGAATAGAACTGGTAAAGAGGACCGAATGCTTACTTTTCTGCCTAGGAAGTACATCATACGGAAAGTGTAATGTATATTATAAGTTATCAATGTTTTTTGGCCTATTTTTTTATCAACTCAACTTTTAAATAAAGCTGCCTAAATATAATTTATTGCAAAGGTAACATCATTCTGTGTTGGAAGAGCTGCATCATTCTACATTAGTGGAATTCGGTCGTACAATAAGAACGAAAATAATCATGTCAACACATTTTAAATACTGGTAAGTTAGGAATAACAAATGAGTTGAGTAAATGGGAACATGTTTAAATTTACAAAGGACAGTATGATAAATTAAAGGATCATATATATAATCCTAATGCTACTGGAAAACCTGTGGAGCTCCGGTTTATAATAGAAACAACACAACATTTTTCAACGTATCACCAAACGGTTATTGCGGTTTGGGTAAAAAGTTTTTGTGATCATTTACTAATATTACCGTGGCGTGGAGGGAAGGAAAAGTTTTTCTCAGAATTCATTTAAGACCAGTTTATAGAATCATGTCAGACGAAATTAGAAAAAGTATGCATTGTATCACAGATTGGACCTCCCACACAACCTGCAAGGAAATAACGAATTGATAACAGTGCAAACAACTACCAACTCTGAAAGTTCTGCGGAACGCAATGTTCAACCCCACTCTAGAGGCAGCCACAGGTCAGAACCCGCGGAAGTAGACTCCAGAAATCAATTCTTTACCTGACTTACTTATCATGAATAAAATGGAAACAGGGCCCACAGACCGATAACATAGAACTCAAAAAGTTATGACCGAAAAATTTCCACAACTAAGAAAACAACTCATGTTAAAATTACATTCGATTAGAGGCGACAGTTATTCATAACAATAGACTTGCAAACACGATAAATACCAGAAAAAGAGATAAAATTGTAGTAGGATGCATCAACCAGAACCAGAATCAAATGAAACATCACATAATGAAAATGACGAAATGGTGATAATAATAAAATAAATAAATCACAAGTATAATATATCAGGAAGAAAAATGTTTAGAGAGTAAACTTCATTTACTATAGCAGACAAATAAGGTGTGTTAAGCTAGCAGATCCATTTCATAAACGCCCCAAAATTGGGACCTACTCCAGCGATATTTATTGTGCTAATTATGCTAATTTATTACGCAAAAATACATTATTGCTCCCAAACCCTCCCGAGAAAACAGTGGCTATGCTAACTTTAGTCTAAAGTATTCTATATCTCCGGAACGAACAGCGCTAGGGGTGAGTTGGTGTGCTATTTTTATTGTAATTAATTGCTATCGAATGAGCACAGAGCAAATAACCAAAAAATATCCCTTCATTGCCCTACTCGGGAATTTCTCCCACCCCGGACAATTATGAAGGAAATTTATTTCAATATTTTGTGTTGTTTAAAATCAGTAGGACTTTATAATGCTAATTGTTAATTGCTGAAGTTTACCTCATTACGATTCATTCTT